>ML685777.1:1686919-1714251 GCA_007922175.1 Pelusios castaneus
GTGGTGCCGTGGCTGTGTGGTGCCGTGGCTGTGTGGTGCCGTGGCTGTGCGGTGCCGTGGGTGCGTGGTGCCGTGGCTGTGTGGTGCCGTGGCTGTGCGGTGCCGCCCAGATTCTGGAGGGAGTGACGGGGCAGCTTTTAGACCGGTCACAACAGGGTGACGTGATGCTGTGCTTGCTCCGGCATGGGGTGTCCGCCCCCCACCGTGGCAGCCTGGCGCGAGGGCCAAAGAGCCCAGACGTGATCACCTGCCAAAGGGGAGGGCAAGGCAGTGGGGCGGGCCCCAGAGCAATTGCTGGGAAGCCAAAGAGCGCAAGGGCCAGCTAGGAACTTGTTTGATCTCCCTGCTTCGCTGTGCCTGTGTTACTTGCGACACTCACTCTAGGGCGGGTCGGCACCAGCCACGCTTTACACAGAGGGGTGGCTGGTCCTGGGTCATGCTGCGAGCGAGTGCTAGAACCAGCATTAGGCCCCAGGCGCCCCCACTCATGCCCACCTGGAAACAGCATCCACACCTGAGCCCATTTCTTCACTGGTGCCGGTTCTGTGCCCTGAGGGCGAAGCGCCAGTCTGCTCCGACCTGGCCCATATTCAGCTGCACAGTCGGGTTCCCTCCAAACTGAAATTGTCTCCCGCCCAGACTGGCTCCTCCAGCTCTCCCGAATTGCTGGCTGATCTCTGTGGGGCCAGCAGCAGCCTTGGTGGCCCGGCCAGGTGCGACGAGTAGGGGATGCCTCTGAGCTGGGGGCTGTGAGTGTGGGTGCACGCACCTTCGTTCTCCCCCCTCCCACCCCCACTTTGCCCTGCCTCCTCACTGCTCTGTGCTGGCCATCTGCCAGAGGCTGCTTGTTTTTGCAAAATATCCCCCCCCCCGCCGCCCCCGAAATCTGAGTTAATGGCCATTTGTACATTATTAAACCGGCAGTTGGAGGGCGGCCAGCAGCGCCTGGGAGCCAAGAGGCAGAACTCTGTGTTCTGAGACAAACAATTGCTTCAGGCGCCCAGGAGAGCTGGGAGTAGGTATGGGATATGGGGGGCCTGGATTGGACCTTTCCCTCCGGCCCGGAGCATGGCTGGACCCCCTGCCAGTGACGGGGCAGGAAAGGCACCGATCGATGCTTGGCCCCCCACACCGGTTCACGCTCTCTCTGCTGTTTGCAACCCTCACACCAATTTGGTCTCTGTGCAGTCAGGTGTGCGGGGAACCTGTCCCCCGACCGTCCTGCACCAAACTCAGGGGAGGAGTGTGGTGGGGTGGCTGAGCCATTCTCCTCTTTGGGGACCAGGACCCGGCTGGGCATCTGCAACCGTGAGAGCTGTGGAAACAGAAGGTTTCTCTAGGGGTAGCTGGCCGGGCGGGGCCGTTATCCCTGTTTTACTGTTGGGGAAATTGAGGCACAGAGGCCTGGTGATCTACCTAAGGTCTCATGGAGCAGAGCAGCGGACTGACTCCCAGTCTGCTGGGTGTCAGACTGACATCCTACCCGCCCAGAGAGCTTTCCTGGCCTGTCTTTGAGGACAGAAGCAAGCTCAGGCACTGACAGAGCGCTAGACACCCCCCACCGCCGTGCGTCTCTTCTTGGATACTGAATCTTCCAAGGAGCGGGGGCTGTTCCCAGGACTCCCCACTTAGGCCAGGCAGGGGATGCGGGTACGTTGGCGTCCAGCTCCAATCAGCGAGGAAACCCATGTTCAGGGCCGGTCGCGCATCAGCCCCCAGGGCATTGGGTCACATGGGGAGGAAAGTGCAGCCAAATCTCGGAGCTGGGAGCTGCCCATGGGAGTCCTTCTCCAGCCATTCCTCCTGGTGTCCTTTCCCGGCTCCTCCCTCGTGTGGGGCACTGTGGGTCAGGAAGAGAGGACAGGGACTGGGGTTGATGGGAGGTAGCCAGGCGTTGCCGGAGCATTGGGTGGAGATAGCACCAGCCGTGCGACCCGCACCCGGGTTGGCGGCACAGTGCCAGGCTGGTCGTGCGTATCCCAGCGGCGTGGGGAAGTGGGCCGGGGAGCTGGGAGGAGTGTCGGGGCATAAGGCTGCTGGCCGTGAGTTGCATCACCAGCGTTTCTCAGTCCTGGGGCCTGGCTTGGGCCAGGCTGGGGGCGGTGGCATGGAGCCAGGGCTGCCTGGAAACTTCCCCCCCCTCAGCGCGTCTCGCCTGGCCGGGTTGCTTGCAGGGTTCCTGTCCCTGCTCTCTGCAGGGGCCCGCCCGTGCCCCTGTCCACAGCTCGTCCCCCCACAGGGGCTGGGCGCAGCAGCAGGGCTGGGTGCCCAGGGTGCCACCCACAGGGCCTCCAGATCCTGCCGAGAGGTGCAGAAAACAGGGGTGAGTCCCCAGCCCCACTTCATGCCAGCCTCTTCCATGTGCCTAGGGAGAGGCCGTGGCCTCCCTTCTTGCAGAGGGGAAGCTGACCCAGGCTCTGCAACAGGCCCAAGCCCAGAGAAAGCTGGGGGCAGGGACCCGCCTTCCTGTGTCCCAGTCCTGCGTTCTGACCACTAGGCTGTGCTGCCCCATTAGGCCACCATCCTACAGTGTGACCTGTGACACTCTGGCCTTCACCCCGACATCCGGGGTGACCGCAGGGTCTGTCAGAGACTCCCCAGCCGCAGCAGACATTGCAGCAGGGTCTCCATCATCTGCTCTCCCCTCCTTTCGGGGCAAGAAGGTAGCAGCCCTGTGGGCTCCACAACCCAGGCCAGCAGCTGGCTGGGGCTCTGTGCATGGAGGAATGCAGGAATGTGCGACCTTGCGCTGCTGAGTGGGCCCAGCTGGTGCCACGCGGCCCTGGGCAGTCACCCCCTCCGTGCATGGCAGGTCATGTTTACTCAGCAGGCGTGGGGGGTGGAGGGGTGTTTATTTTCAGCACTGCAAAAGTATTTGGCATCTGTCTAGGCCCCAGGGGGTCAGGTGAGCCCTGGAGAGTAGCCGCGCTGCATCCCTGCATCGCAGAGAGGCACCGGCTGCCCCCAGAGCCATGTGGTGGGTCACGGTTGCCCTATGGGGCAGGGGCAGTGCAGGTTGGAGCCCCCTGGGTGCTCTCTGCTCTTGCCAGCCCCCTGCCGAGCTGCCACATTTCACCCCCCAAGCCAGCCGGAGCTCTTCCTGCAGGGAGAGCAGCAGAGGACGGAGGGCTGGGAACGGGAGGCAGACTGATGTCTCACTGTCTGGTTCCTCCCACAGTCTGCTGCCGGGATGGTTTGGGCATGTGTCACTGGCTGGGTGGGGAACTGGGCCATACCTGCCCTGTGCTGGGAGGTGGGAACAGTGCCCCGGTTCCTCCCCCCTGGGGTCCCCCCCCACAATCCCCTGCAGCCACTGAAGACAGCCTTCTGCAGAGATTTGGGAGCTCACACACGTCCCAACGGGCTGCCCCATTTCCCAAGCTATGGCACCATACAGTCCTGGACTCGTGTGGGGCTGGGGGCCTGGATTTTATTGCTGACACCCAGAGGTCACTGAGTGCCCAGTGCCCCATCCATGGCCAGAGAAGGATGCCGGGGCTATGGGTGGAAAAGTGCAAAGTGTCAGCTGGGGCGCTGATAGCTGGGCCAAGAGCCGGCAGGCGCCAGAGTGCAGCCCAGAGTTTAAGAAGTGCTGCGTCGGTACCTCGGCTCTGCTTCTTTCCTTGCGTGCTGCTTTTAGAAATGCAAGTGGCTCCCCAGCTCCCCCACCCCAGTGCTCGCCAGCGCCTTGGGGAGTGGTTGGTCACAAAAGCCATCCCAGCTGGACTGTCTGCACCTCTTGAGCGGTGGATGCTGGCTTGAAGGGGCCTTTTCTGCTGGCCCTGCGTGAGCCTCCTCTTGATCCCAGGTTTGCCAGGAGCTCTGGTCATGACCTCCTCAGACACGCTCTTCTAGTCCGTTCCATTCAGGGTTCCTCTGCCACGCTCCACCCCACGCCTCCTGGTTGGGCATTCATGCCACGTGACTAACGTCTGTTCACACGTGGCTCGTTCCCTCGACTCCAGGCCAGACATGATCCCAGCTGCCCCGTCTGCCCTTGGTGTTGTCCGTGGGTCTCCGTTCCATTGCAAGGAAAGGCCCTTCTTCCGTCTCTTCTTGCCTGCCGCACATCGGTTCTGAAGGGAATCTCTTCGCCACACTGTGTGTGGGACCGGAGCAGCCCTGGGCCGTCACGTCTGGAAGTCCTGCTGGTAATCCCGGAAATCCCAGACGTGTAGGATTGGAAGGGACTTGGAGAGGCCTCCTCGTCCAGTCCCCTGCACTCAAGGCAGGACTAAATATTATCCAGGCCATCCCTGACAGCCGGCTCCTAAAAATCTCCAATGACGTGCTTCCGCAGCCTCCCCAGGCAATTTGTTCCAGCGCATAACCGCCCTGGCACTTGGGGAGCTTTTCTAAAAATCCAACCTAAACAGCTCTTGCTGCAATTTCAGCCTCTTGTCCCGACTTCAGAGCTTTAAGGAGAACAATTTTTCTCCCTCCTCCTTGTAACAGCTGCTGGTGTACTTAAAAACTTCTCGTGTGCTCCCCTGTCTCAGACTAAACAGACCTGAATTTTTCACTCTTCCCGCCTAGGCCATGTTTTCTCGACCTTTAACTGGTTCTGTTGCTCTTCTCTGGGCTCTCTCCAATTTGTCTGCCCTTTCCTGAGACGTGGCACCCAGAACTGGACACGGTACTCCAGCAGAGGCCGTGTCAGGGTGGAGTGGAGCAGAATTACTCCTCGTGTCTTGCTTACAACACTCCTGCTGAGACATCCCAGAACGATCGTAGCTTTTTTTTTATTTTGCAACAGTGTGACACTGGTGACTCATCTTTAGCTTGTGATCCACTGTGACCTCCTGACTTCTTCCCCAGAGCTCCTTCCTCTGCAGTCCTTTCCCATTGTGTATGTGCGCAACTCATTCTTCCTTCCCAAGTGGCGTCCTTTAAGTCTTTGCAGAAGAGCAAATCACCCTGCCATGCCAAAAACTCATCCCTGGTGAATCCCACAGCTGATCTGAAGGAACTAATCCCGTCTGTGATCTGCTAATGCTGGGGACCTGACGGGAAGGTGGTTCCTGAATTCGGAAGGCATCTCTCCGTGCAACACTGTGCTCTGAGTGTGCAGGGGGAAGGTCTTTGCTTGGAGCTTGTGAATTGCTGGCCGGTGCAGCGTCAGTCCCGCCTCGCGCAGAAGCTGTCGTTAATTGCGTGGCTGTGGCCGTGGCCGTGTTTTGTATGCAGGGAGATCATTAGATGTAGAGCCACAGCGAAAATATCTTGGCCTGAGCATTCAGCACCAAGGAGACTTTTCCGCCCTCCCCACCCAGCTGGATCTCAATTCAGGGACCATCCCCAGCCAAACCTGGGTTATGGATTTCTAGGGTGAGCTCTCTTCCTGGATCTGCGTCTTCTGCTTATAACTCCCGTCCTCCCACCCCTCCCCTCACCTATAACGCCATGGTCCAGCTAGAGACACCCCCATAAATAGCAATAAGAAAGTTGGCGGCTTTCTCCGTTGATTTTGGCTGGCCTTGGAAGAGCTCCGTTGGTTTCTCGTTCGCCAGCTTGTCCCCCTGGGTCTTATGAAGCCTTGCAATGAACGGAGGTCGCCGTTGGCCGTCTCCACCTTCCCGGGGCCAGAACGTTGTGCTAGCGCTGGGCGTGGGGCAGCCCTGCCATCAGAGGGGCCAGCAGCCTTGGAAACAGGTTGTAGGACACTAAACCTAGCCATGGTCCATGTGTTTCTGGTCGCCCCATCCACCAGTGACCATCCCCGTTAGTCGCCTTTGAGTGTCTTACTCCGGGAGGTGGCGGGTCGGGGGTGAGGGTGGGGGCAGCTGTCTCACGACAGGTCCTTGCCTGGCAAAGCTTTTCAGAACATCGGCCTTCAGCGGGATTGATGGCCCAGGGCTGTGACCAGAGAGTGGCCCCAGAAAACAGGGCCGTCACCCTTTTCAGAGGCACCTGGGCGGTTTGGGAAGAGGGCAGTTCCCAGCCCTTTTGATGGATAATGAAGAGCACAGCAGAGCCATATGTGCCCAAGGGACAAGATGAACTGGGAGATCCAGAGGCAGGAGAGGCCCCAAACTGGGGTCGTCCCCTAAAAGTGCAGAGAAATGCCCCTCCTTGAGCCGTCGTGGAAACATTGGGCGGTGGGGAGGGATTTGAATGAAGAGAGGGCAGTGTGAGATACGGAGGGCGGTGTGGTGGCCTTGATCCTTGATGTGGGTAAAACAGCTGTTGTCCTGGGGTTCCCAGGGTAAGCAGTTGTCTCAGCAAATCGCATCCTCCAGTGAAAAAGGCATCCAGAGATGGAGCAACCTTCCCCCTCCCATTAACCCGGGCCCCCCAGTCCTGCAGGTGTAGATATGGCCTCTGAACGGGGAGAACGATACTTGGGAATGGACCAGACTTGTAACACAGAAATCTCTCTCTTGTATTCATGAACTTGGCATGTATTAACACCCATTGCCTGGCCTGGGTGGCGGAAGTCACAGGCTGGCCGTTGTTTTTCCACATGATGCCTGACTTTTCTGGTGTTCGGCGTTTCCCAGGATTTTCTGGGCCTTTGGAAGCTGCAAAGTTTGCTGTGATTTCCGAAGCAAATGCCACTCGCCAGGCAGAGCAAGCAAGTCCTGGATCCCGTCAGACCCAGAGACGGACGCAGCGTGATTTCCTGCATAACCATCGGAGGTCAGGCCGCTTGGGCCCCTGGGACGTGAGAGAGAATGTGTGACTCGCTTTTTGCAGTGAAGATCCCAATGCCCTCAGCCAGCTTCCCTCCATGCCTGGTGTGCAGCCACCTCTGGGGCGGAACGCAGCAGCTGTTGAGCAGCGCGTGGGGAAGAAGCAGGCTGCTGCGTCGTGTTGTGAATTCAGGGGGAGATGGAAGGGAGGTTGCGTTAGCCACATTGGAATTTGGCGGGGCTCCAGGTGTTGACAGCCTTGCTCCCGGGGAAAAGCATGGCGTCGCCTCTAGCGATAACGGGTGGCCGGTCCTTGGCTGGCAGCCTCAGCCGAAAGTCCTGTCTCAGCGAGGAAGAGCGCCCTCGTCGGGTCCGTCTCCTGCAGTGTCCTGGGGCGTTTTGCTTCGCTCGCAGCGGCGCTCACCTGGAACGTGTTGCAAAACTCTCAGGGACTGACGTTCTGGACTGGAGATCGCCCAGACAGCTCGATCGGCGGCCTGGGTCCGCTCCATGGCACAGCTGCCCCGGAGCAGGTTTGCCGCCAGGGACTGCATGGCTAGCTGGAGGGACCCCATCCTGCAACCCCCCGACCTTCCCACTCTAGGGCTTCTATTAACGTCAATGGCAAAACTCCAGTGGGTGCAGGGTCAGGCCCTGCGATCCCCTCCCCCGTAGTGCCTGGGCTGAACCCAAATCTTGCCTGGGACCGGGGATCATCTTTGCCCCCCTTTGCGGCCACAGAACCGCCCCTGGGTTTGGGGGTCGAGCTGCGCAGAGTGACCCCAGTGGGGGATCCAGCCCTGACCCCCGTGCAGCATGTGGATGTGTCAGGGGAGCAACATGTGAGCCAGTCGGGGTTGGGCTGCAGGCAGCCGGACTGTGCTCGGTGCAGCGCAGGGATGGAGCGAGCGCGAACACATCCGCTGCCTCTGCCCCATACAGCGCGTTCCAGCCTCTCGGCCTGGCCTGTCCCGGCTCTCTCCTTCCCTTCTTTGCACCCGTGCCAGCCTGGGTCACTGGCCTCTCCCATCGCCGGCTCCCCAAGCTGGGCTATCAGCCCCCTGCCCTTCCCTCCTTCCTTTTCCCGCTCGAGACCCACTGCCTGCAACAGCGTGGCGCGTTCCCTTGGAGAGGCGAAGGGACCCGGAGTTAATCAAAAGCCAGTGGCGCCCACGTGTCCGTATCCTGATTGTGATTCCGGGGCCCTGGGCAACAGTCAAGGGTGGGGCCCCCCCATGCTGCGCCATTGTGCTCTTAGGACGGACCCAGCTAATTCTGCAGTGGGTCAGGGAAGCGGCAGCTTTCGGGGAGGTGCGTGGGCTTTCCCGAATGGAAATGAGCTTGTAGGCGTCTGTCAGCACCACAGTTGGGGGAGAGGCAGGGCTAGGTGGCCCAGCCTCTGACCTCCAGCCAAAGTGCAGGTAGTTATTAAAGGGCTAATTGTCTGAGGTGCTGAGTCCCAACACCCTGCCCGGCGGAAATTGATGATGGCCCCTCTGCCAAGTCTGCCCTGACGTTCATCTCCATCATTTCTGAACGGCCCGTCACCAAAAATCGCTTGTGCTCTGTGCATTTAAAAAAAAATCAATACATGAATAGTGGACTTGGGCCAGGCCCAGTCTCCACCCTCCAGCCTGATGACCCAGATCTGCCCGGAGGAGGAGATTGAAGTGCAGAGGTGAAATCGCCGTGAGGGAAGTGGCCCTAAGAGAGAGTCCTTCGGAGGGGGGTGTGGGGCTGGCGAGCGGACTCCACCCGGTGAGTCGCCAGTACTGCAGGACCTAACCTGAGGACCTTCTTGTCCAGAAGAGCGTGCCTGGGTAGGTTCCCTCTCTCCGCTATTTATCTAGGAACAGGGCTGTGATGTGATCCCCCGTGACTACGACACAGCTGGCCATCTTGCCTGGAAGTGCATCCTCTGCGGCCAAGCTGGGGAGACACAACCTGCCAGGAGAGGTAGAGAAACAGGAGCAAACCCTTTCACACTCGTTTAACTTCACTTTCCCGACTCCCCTTCTTCCTATCTCCCCCCTTCTTACTTTTTTGGCTAGTCCTGCAGAGGAAGCCGTCGGATCTGCCCCTTGCTTACAAACCACAACTGGAACCAGATGTGCAGTGGAGCACAGTGTGGGGAGGAAGGGGAGGATGGGAAAGCTTGACTCATCAATGGCTGGTTGTTTTCGGGGAGGCGGGCTGGGTGGGGGGAGAGGAGCTGGATTTGGGGTGGAGGCTGGCTCCTCTTTGCTCATGGATTGAAAAAGGAGGTGGCAGCAAAAAGCAAATTAACCTTCCCGACGGGAGTGGCAGGCTCCTCCAAGGAAAAGCCCAGGACTGGGGTGAGCAGCGTGGGAGTTTTGAAGGTAGCTGTGTGGGTTCCTTGTTTGTGGGGCTGATGAACTCTCGGCGGCTGGTAATGAACCCCTGACCGTGTCTCCTGTGCTGGCAAGTTAGCAGCGGGCTTTTCCCACGTGCGAAGGAGAAAGCAAGTGTTCAAAGCTGGAGCTGTGAGATCTTTGCTTAGGAGGGAGGGGGCGGGATTTGCAAAGCAGCATCAGATACACGGTGGGGAGAGGCCAGAACAGCCCGCTCTCTCCCCAGACGTTTAGATTTTTCCTTCTCAAGGTAAAATGCTAAGGTCCTCATCCAGCCCACTGCACCTTCTGAACACACCCAGTGTTCAACGTTTGCCCTTGGAGACAGTTCTGCCCTTCCCTTTGAGGAAACTGAGGCACAGAGTGACGTACCCCTGGGCCAAGCAGGAAATGTGAGCCCAGCTCTCAAGTTGCCAGGCAGGGCACTAACGGTTGGGCTGCTCTGGTCGGGTTTGGCTCGGGCTGAGTGCGCTGGTCTGGGCGGGAGCTGCAGTGGGTGGACGAGACACGGCTGGTCACTGCTTGGTGGTGCTGGAGTGGGACGAATGAGGCTTGGAGCAGCAGTTTGCTCCCTGGGAGCTGCTGCTGCCATGCGGGGTGTCCCTCCATCAGGTGCTGTGCTCAGTGCAGGGGTGCCTGGCTGAGAGGTGGGGGGGTAGTACAGGCCATGTTGTCCAGGGTCCCAGGTCTTCGAGAGCGAGGATGGCCCAGGGGTCAGGTGCTTGAGAGAACTAAGTTCATGTTCTTGCTCTGTGACCACGGGCAGGTCCGTTATTCGCCCAGTGTCTCTGCTTCCCTCTGTGTGCCTCAGTTTCCCTCTGGCTGATAGCCCCGCTCTGCCGCACGGGGCAGGCAGTGATAGTCAATATATTGAAGAGGGAGGGTGGGGGGTGGCGGGGAAGACAGATGGCCATCCAAAGCTTTGCCTTGGCTTACTACGGCAGCTGGGCTTGGCTAACGCCCAGCCCGCTGTGGTCTGCTCCCTTGCTAGCTAGACCCGATTCCTTATAGGAGCAAATTCCCCTCCCCTTTCTCATGCCCTCCCCATCACCCTCTTCTCTCCCACTGCCTGCAAGCGTCTGCTGCACGACGTGTGCACAGAGGCAGAACGGTCCCTGTGGAGGCTCCCAATGCGGTGTGGGTCTCCCGGGCGCCCCCTTATTGTTGCCCAGCCATCAAACAGCAGCCCCGTTCCTTGATCTGAGCGGCTGGGTCTCCCATCAGCGCGCGGCCAGGGAGGTAAATGCACGCCCCACCAGCTCTGCGGTGAAAGCAGGCAGTCAGGACGCTGGCTCGCGGTCAGCGCCTCCGGCAGAGGTCGCCGTGTCTGGTCCGAAGGGGGGGCAGGGTGTGGAAGCATTGACAGAACTGAGGATGTCAGGGCTCAGCTTGGGAGCTCGTTCCGTTCCGCCTCTGAGTGCATTGGCTTGGACTGGATCCTGCTGCCCATTTTCCTTCCTTATAGGCTGCATAAATGCGGGCCGTCCAGCCAATCCCATGCAGGGATCCCCCGAGCTATGCCTGCTGTCCCACGCGTCCTTGTCACTCTGGCTGTAGATCACACATGCCTGGCAGGGGCTGACGCCTCTCTGTGCGGTTCTGGGGTGCTCTGAGGCGCACCAGCTTTTCTCCTCCCCTGTGAGTGCAGTGTAAGGAAGCCAGGAGGATTTGGGCATTAGCGTTCTCTCTGGGGCAGTGGCTGTCAGTTTGGGCTGGGTTTGTGCAGCGCCTAGCGCGGGGAGGTTCTGCTTTGAGGGAAGATACTGACTCAATAACAGGGAGGTGGAGGTGGAGGAGAATATGGCCCGGTCACGGTATGAACCACTCCGTGATTGCTGGGCTGTTGATTGGGGGCCAGGCTGTCTTGTGAGGTGGGGGTTGAAGGGATGGAGAATCACGCCCAGGTGGGCACAGGTGGCACACTCGTGGATCGGGGTGCCAGCTGGAAGGCTCACACTGTCTCTGGCCCCCGCCTTGACTCAGGGATGTGTTTACTAGCTCCTAACTGACGCCCAGCGTTGGCCTCGAGCGAGTTTTATTTGCCCCTGTCTCTGAAGCGGCTGGCAGTGCCTGCTGTTGGCCACGGGATCCCAGCCAGCCTTGGGGAGGAAACGTCTGGCTCAGTGCCCCGTTCCCTGTGCCCGACCCTGCTGCTCAGGTGCATGTGCACGGCCACGGCGTTGCCCTGGCTGATTGCAAAACCTGGCGGGTGCAGGTGCCACTAGAAACAGACAAAGCAGATGCCAGGTAACTTTCCTCCTGGCCACGGCACTGTAGATATGCCCAAAGGTCCCGCCGCACGGCTGGTGATAAGGGTCCAGACAGGCTGCCTCTCCGGCTGTTTGCATAGGAGCCTTTGGAAACAGGACCGATGACCTAGTTTGTTGAATTTGACTCCCCCATCCTGTGCTTTTCCAGCCCCCTCTGCCTTGCCCGCCCTCCTCCCTCCCCGGTTCCACAGATGGGACGGTTTTAAGGCTGAAGGTGGGGGGGAGGTACAGCCAGCCAGCCAGTGGTAGTGGTGTGCGTGTGTGTGTGTTATACTTGGACGGCAGAACACATGAAAAAAAAAAGGCTGCACTAATGAGGTGGAGATTGGGCGGGTGGGAAGGAAAAACCGCTCAGCGTAGTCCTGAGAAGCTTTTTCTCTGCACTCCGTCGCTTCACGCTCCACTCTCCAGAGCTCACCCTGCCCAGATGCTCGGGGCTGGTCTGTTTTCTCCTGTCGCCTGCGGGAATCTGAGCCTCTGCTTTCTGCCTCTTTCTCTCTTTCCTGGGGAGGAGGGCACTGTATAATTTCTTCACGCCCGCCACAGTTGCTCCGGGACCCTCCCACCCCGGTCCCACGCGTCTCCCGCCCTGCACGCCCCGACAGCGAAGGACCCGTTGAAGGGGAGTACAGTCTTTGGATGTAGCTGCCGTGGAGGCCCATTGAAAGCGAATGGATTTCGGGAGCGTAATGAAACAGGTAACTGTGGCCCCCAGGCTTCCTGGGAGGCAAGGGTCCCCTTTCAGGGCAAGAAGCAGCAAATGTTCTGTAGGGCTGTGACGGGGGGGCTGGTTGTTGGAGAAATTAGAGGGGCTGGGGCACCCAACAAAGCTAAACAGTCCCTAGGAATCTCGTTGGCTGCTGCAACATGGGGATCGAATCTGGTGGCCAGTAGTCATGGCCCCCCCGAAACCCACCCGGGTGAGGAGGAAGTCTCACTGCGATCTGTGCCCCTCGTTCTGTGCGGCCGCTGTTTGGATCGCGTATGACACTGTCATGTTAAGCCACTCTTGCTGTGTTTCGCCTGTGGCTTCCCGCCCTCTCCCTGGGGAAATGTTCTAGCTCCGTGTTTCTCTCCCTGTTGCCCTCCACCATGGTCTCTGGTCTCCCAGGTGGGAGGGCAAAGCCGTGGGTGCTGAAGGCCGATTTCTGGATCTCAGTGGAGCCGCTGGGACAAAGGGGCCAGAGGTGGGGCTGGGGAAGGTACAAGTGGTTCCTGGCCGTTCCGTTAGTGGTGAAGGCGATGGGGGCACCTGCTGATGCCCAAGGGTGGGGCAGGCCCAGGTGTCTGAGCGTGAGAGTGTCTGTGGGGGTGTTTGTGTGCAGGGAATGGAGGAGGAGAAGGGTGTGACAGGCAAGCCCGGAAAGGATGTGCCGAAGTGTCAGCCAAAAGGGGCAAAAATGTTTTCTTGACCAGCTGCAGTGTGCTGGGGTCCCCAGCCGACCCCATGCAATGGCCCCACACTCCGTGCTGTGTGAGACGTGCCACCTGTTTCTCAGTTCTACTCCTGCCAGAGACCTAAGGGTTAATTCAAGCCCCATCCCCATTTTGGCTCACGCTGGCCTCTGCTCATAGCTCTGGAGCCTGCAGCCTGGGACTGTGGATTCAGCAATGGTTAATCCATCAGGTTAATGAGTGCCAAGGTGATTCAGTGGCATTGAAATTAAAGAGCTGGGATCCAGAAATCCAAGGTTGGCAGTGCTCGCTGGCCTGCGCCCCTCCTAATCCCTGTCTGGGAGGATCTCGAGGTCCCGCCAGGGGCCTCCCACACCCAGGTGATCTCTGAGCCGAGGGGCAGGGGCAATTGGGTCTGGGGAGAGTTCAGCGGAAGCTGCAGTTCGCCTCGCTCTCTGCACAGCTGGTTTTAGGCTTGGTCTCTGCTGTGTTCCTAGGAAAGGAAATGGCCCAGGCAGGCCTGGAAATGAACCAGGCATTAGCCCTGGGAAAAAAAAAAAAAGCAAAACAAAGGCCTTGATCGGAAACTCCTCCTGACTCGCCGGAGGTTTGCAGGAATCGGAGCTGGTGCAGAAGGGCAGAGTGTGCGTGGAGTGTGGGCATGTGGAGGGCTGATCAGGGCAGGGGGCCGGCCTGGCTGGGGGGGGGGAAAGGACCGAGTCTGGGCAGGGGGATCCCCCGGAGAGGACTGTGGGTGGGACAGGGTGGGGCTCCAATCCAATGTGTCTCGCTAGCTGGCTGTGTACCTGGGGAGTGTGGGGGTGTCTCAGCCCAGAGACCCCCAGCCCCGAATTGGTGATGGTCACGGCCTGGGGTTTGAAGCAGGGGACTCTCTGCGCTGACAGCTGGCACACACCTACCCTCCCGGAGCCAGGCCCAGAGGGGGCTGGATAACACCCTGAGCAGTGGGCAAGGGGGCAGTGAATGGGGGAAGTGTGCCCTGCCAGTGCTCATGCGGTGTCTGTCCTGCTGGGGATGTACAGAGGGCTTCGGTGGCTGGCGCGTGACTCTCGCATGGCCCGAAAAACCAGAGAGCGATCACTGCTGGGAACGACCGCAGGGGAGAAAGCCGGGCCCGCGGGGCGGTGGGGTGCTGGGCTCCTTTAAAGGGCTCGTGAGCACCAGGAAGGAGCCCTGCGGTGCCCAGACTAGCCCTAAGGGACACCACATTGCTGCGTCGAATGCAACGGGGGGCCCCAAAGGCAGGAAGATCGAGGGCTTCAAATAGCTGCTATACCGTCAAGCAGGGCAGGTGGCCCTGAACAGAGGTTCTCCGTCCCTGGCTTTGTGCTTCTTTTCCTCCGCTGCCCTGGCTTGGAGGTGCCGCCCCATCCCCTCCCTTAGCTGCGCTCTGGCCGGATGACACAGCTGTCAGCGCCGGGGGTCGCGTGGCTGGATCAGCACCGCCTTTCCCAGGCCTCGCAGCAAGGGGCCTGTGTGAGTGCGGGAGTTTGGGGCATAGGGAGCACTCTGGAGGGTGCCGCTCCTGGTCCGCGATCGGGCCTGGACGGAGAACTGCCCTGGAACGGAGCTGGCCCGAGGGCTTTATTCCCTCTCATTCTGGGGCCTGGAGCTCTTTGCTGCAGGTGGCATTAAGGACGAAGTTGTTTCCGTGGGACAGCTGCCGGCAGTCTGTGTAGAATAAACAGGCGGCTCGGGAATCGGCTCGAGCGGGGTGCCCTCCGTATCCCCCGAACCACAAGTGCCATTGATATCGGTAGAGCCCAAGAGGCTGGGGATCAGGCGTGTTATGGAAACTGATCTACCTCCGTGCCACCCCAGACACTCCTCTGGCACCCCTGATTCTTTCAGCCGCCTTCTCTGCAGCTGGGCAAAGCCTGGAAAGAAAAGAGCAAGCGGTTCCTTCTCCTAATAAAGTCAATGGCAAAATTCCCATTGGCTCCGACGTTGCCGCTTGCCAGCCCTCCCTCGGTGTCTGGTCTAGGCCAAGACTGACTGCCCCCCCTTCCTGAGGGGGGTGGGGGAGTGTGAAATGTCCTGGGCAGCCTGTCACCCTGGTGCGGGGAGTTTGAGATCAGCCGCTGGCGTGGACTGGGCAGGGAGATGATGCGGTTATGAGCAGGTTTCTGCTTCACCCGATGTCCTCTCCTTAGCTTGGCCTGTCCCCGCTCCGCTTGACCATGGCCCCCCATGGAAGGGAAGGGCCGGGTTCTGCATCTTGCTTGCCCGCGTGGGCACCTTCCCAGGGGGTGTTTCCGTGACTAAGGCCTCGGGGGATCATCTGACTGGCGTGCAAGGGCCGTGGCTGGAGGGCGGTGTGCCAGGCGTGCTCCGCGTGACCTCGCTGTTATTCCATGGCATGGTTGGAGGGGGGCAGGATGACTCTGCTGGGCGTCGGAGCCCGCCCGAGACCAGGCCTCCATGTGCAGCGCGGCCTCAGAGTTACTGCAGCACAGGGCCGCTCCTGCCTCCGTGCAACCTCCGCTTGGGTGGGACCGGAGTCCCAGCATGCGCTGGATCTGCTCCCAGCCCCATCCCAGGCCCTGCTGCCAAAGAACCCCTCCTGGCCAGCTAGGGAGGAGGCCACGTGTGAATACACAGCGATCCCGGGGTGGAGCTGTTCCGTGGCTCTGCCATCAAAGCTTTGGATGGAGGCCGGAGCTGTTGTGCGAATTCCCGCCCAGCCAGTCCATGGGCAGGACCCCCCCAGGCTGGCTCTATCGTGGAGACTCCTGGGGCATTGCCAACACCCCTTGGGCGGGCCGGGTGGCATCTGGTGGGCACCTTCCCTCCCGGTTGTGCCCCTTTCCCCATGCCTGTGGCAACACCCGGGCCCACTCCCGTGGCAACAGGCCCCTGGAGATGTGACACACTTTGGCCTTCGTTAAAGATAATTAAACTCATTCTTCTCCCATAATTCCTTGCGGCTGGATCTCCCCCACCCATCTGCGTTTTCCACTCCCTCGCTAGGCAGCCTGTCTTCCCACTCCTGGCATCCCAGAACCTTTCTCCGCGGCTCCTGGCCGGGGCTAGGGAGAGGTGCAGAAAGCAGGTCTCATTCCCGTGCTCGGGCTAGCTGGGGGTGCAGGACAGCTGGGGACGGGTGCTGGTAGCTCCTGATGGCACTCCATGTGGATTTCCCATGCCTGGCTTTCCTGGGGAGCTGCACTAGCTAAGAGACTCTGCTGGAGTTTGATGGGGGGCCGATTGCCGGGGGGCAGGGGAGTCTCTGCAAGGAGCGAAGCTGCCTTGGTTTCCCCCGGCTGAGAAATCCCCCAGCGGGGTATCTCAGGCGCCTCTTTCCAGGGGGAGGGGTTGATCTCCACGCCTACTGCTGGGGTCGGGCGTCTCAGTGGCTCTTTGCCACTTTCTCCAGTGGTTGCGTGGAGGGAGGCGAAGCTGGCGGTGCACACAGCTTTCGGCACGGGCCTAGCACGGGCCGGTGATACGGCACCGAGAGTGCCCAGTGCTGTACTGTGACTGGAGGGATAAGACGGTCCCCC
Organism: Pelusios castaneus; assembly: GCA_007922175.1. Classification (NCBI taxonomy): domain Eukaryota; kingdom Metazoa; phylum Chordata; order Testudines; family Pelomedusidae; genus Pelusios; species Pelusios castaneus. The sequence goes on from ML685777.1 coordinate 1,703,113, forward strand.
TTGGACCCAGTTATTCCCGATGACCAGGACCCCCAACAAGCAGGAGGCAGCAATCTGATCAAGCAGGGAGCGCTGCAAGAATTCCCCACACTGTCCACTTGGGACCGGAGGCTGCCTGCCGTTAGGCTGTTCTGGGTGAGTGAGCCTCCAGCCAGCACCTCCCTTTCCACCGTCGCTGGTAGAGGGAAGGGTTTGTGCACAGCTGGGGACTGAAGCTGTCTGCTGAAATGCCTCAGCTCCAAGGCCTAAAAAGGCAACGTTTCCCAGGCGCCGATGCAGGCCTGGGCACACGGCACCGAGGCTTGGCTCTGCCCCACGGGCTCCAGTCTGCAGGAACTCTCCCGACCTAACCCTGCCGTGGCCGTTCTAATCCCGTGCTCAGGACCGCACGACACTGACTGGACTCAAGCAGAATCCCTGGGCTCCCGGCGTGTGTCCTCGCTCGCAACCCTGAGGCAGAGGTGCTGGGTGTCCCTCCACGCCAAGGTTAAACTCCACGGCAAGGCAAAGCCACATGAAGGCTGTCCGGAGAGGTGCACTCAAAAAGTCCTAGGGCCCATCTGTCTACACCACACCACTCCACTTCTCAGCCTGCTCATCCCCTTCTCCTGAGTCAGGGGAGACGGGATCGCAGGTCACACCCAGCTCCCTGTACCAGGCTGCACTTGCACCCAAGCAGGTTATTTGCAAACTCTCCAGCTGTGTTTGAAAGGTGAGGGGAAATTTGCTTTCCCAGCTGGTTTCCGTTCAGTCTGTCAGGAACCAGTTTAAGCTAAGCTGCCAGAAAGTGAGGGGAGAAAGCTTAATGCGGACCTAGGACACATCAGGCGAGGCGGTATTTCTAGTGGAGACAGGGTGGCGTTTGTACCGTTATGCAAGGCGCTGGTCAGACCTCTCCCGTCTTTGCGTATCCATGCTCCAGTTTAGCTAGGCTAGTGGAAATCCTTTGTCCTGCAGGGGCTTCGAGGATCACACCGGTCCCTTCGTGAACATCGGGCGTGGACAAATCCTGGGGCACAAGGATCGGTGCTTCTTCCTCCGTCAATCTTGTCGGCCCTGCCGAGCTGACAGGGCTCTGGAAGGGGGAGCTGGATTCTGCCCAGCGTCCCGCGTGGTCAGCAGAATTGCCAGCAAGGTCCCACAGGCCGGTCCTCCATCCCTGGTGACGAGCTCAGCCAACCCCTCCCCGCTTGGTCCTTGGATCCCAGGGGCAGTTCACAGGGCTGGTGGGGAATCAAAGCCGTTTCTAATCTGCAGCAAGTGAGGAGGTAGCGAGCTAAGGTGTTCTTTTTAGCTTCTATAGCATCGAACCGGTGCTTGCGGTCCTGACGCACAGAGTGCGGTTGACGGGATCTGCAGAGGAGCTGGTCACGAAGAGGAGGGATTTCTAGTTTGGAAGGGAGATGGGGAGCTCTGAGAGAGGTGTACGGAACAAGGCATGGCCCAGAGAAGGCCGTCCAGGAGCCCCTGGGTGCCCTGTCCTGTAACATGGGACCAGGATGGTATGCAATGTGCCTAAACTCGTCAGGACAGGGCCTGTCTGTCTGTATGGCCTCTAGCACCACAATGGGGTCCTGGCCCGTGCCTGGGCTCCTGTGAGACTAGCTAGAGATGCCCAATAGCGGCTGTTAGCCTCTGCACTCCAGGGAGTAAACGATGCCTCAGCTGGATCCAGGAAATTTCCCCAAGTAGGGCTCAGCTTGATCCCTTCTTAACAGAGAGAAGGGGTGACTTGCTCCTGGTCTGGAAGTACCTACCTGGGAACAGAAATCTGATAGCAGAGGGTTCGTCAGTCTAGAAATAAGATGCAAAATTTTCAGAGTGAGGTAACAAAGCATTGGAATAAATTATCCAGGATGGTAGTGGATTCTCTATCTCTGACAGGTTTTAAATCAAGATCGGCTGCTTTAAAAGTGCCACAGGACTCCTTTGTTTTTCTAAATGCTTGGCTCTAGGAGTGAAGTTCTGTGGCCTGTGTAGTGCAGGAGGTCTGATTTAGAGGGTCACCTTGTTCCCTGCTGTGAGTCTGGGGAAATCCATCCTTTCTGCCCAGACCCAACTGAGCACAGAATTCTTACCCCTTCCCTGCCAGCTCGCCCTTTGTAGAAAACACAGGCTGAGACTGAGGGACAGCAAGGGACATGGTGCACAACGTGACACGCTGTGATCTTAGCCAGTCGCTTCGTACATAGACACAGCACCCGGCACGTCAGCACAGAAGCCAGCAGTCACTCGGGAGAGGCATTCCAACGTGGAAAGCAGATTTCCCCTCACCTTTCAAATGCAGCTGGAGAATTTGCAAATAACCTGCTTGGGCGCAAGTGCAGCCTGATGCATGGAGCTGGGCGTGATCTGCGGCCCTGTCTCCTCAGACTCAAAAAGAGCCGTTGGGCCACATCTTCTCCATTGCACTTGGATACAGTGGGTTCCCTGAGGGTTTTGCTCGCTGAGTTCTAATGCGTCCGTCACTTCTCTTGGGAGAATGTTGCTTTTCCTTAAGGAATCTCAGTGTTAAGGTTATCTTTCAGCCTAAAATTTCCTTTGCTTAGTTTCCTTATAGCTAATTCTCATTTGCAGTCTGGGAATCCGACCGAGATCATGGTTCCATTGTGCGGATGTGGTACAGACTCCTGGTGGGAAAAGCTTGATGCTGTCCTATTTCCAGTAGAGACAGGGAGGCATTAGTACCGTCAGAGCTCATCTGGATACCCTGTGCAGTTCTGGTCTCCTGTCTTTGCGTATCCGTGCTCCAGCTGGAGTGAGACCGGTTTAGCTAAGTTAGTGGAAATCCTGGGGGACAAGGACCGGTGCTGAGCCTGCGGACAGTCCCTGAGTTCGTAGGCTAAATGGGGAAAGGGAGGGAGGGGAAACAGAGGCAGGAAGTGACTCAGTCGAGGTAGGACTAGAACTCGTAATCGCCTGAGTCATGCCCTATCCATTGGATTACACCGCCTCTCTTTCATCTCCTCCCGCCTTACTTATCTCGCCCCTAGCATTAGCGGGCCCCAGATTACTTGCTGTCGGCGTGTGCAAACAGCAGATGACCTTGTATTGCAGCGGGTGGAATCTCAGGGGTTAACAGCATTCATCCAGCTGGACGTCAGGGGCTGTTCCTGCCCGCCCCGCCCAGTGACATTGGGGTAACTTGTGTCTGGAAGTAGTGGCCTTCCCCCTCTGGATCAGCAAAGCTTCCTGTTGGGGCAGGTCAAAGCAAGGGCGTATTCTGCAGGGACGCCGGAGGAGTGCAGGCCAATCCATCGGCCACTGAATGCGGCCCTCTCTTTCCTATCTAGAGGCCTCCCAGCCCTCGCCTACCTCCCTAGGTTGGGGGGTGAAGGGGGTTGGTGGCATCAGCTGGAGTCACCTCCAAAGGCCTGTGGGATTCTTAAATAAACCCTGGTGACCCAGGTGGAGAAAACCTGCGTCTTGGGGGTCACCTGCTGGCTGCAGCAGTCTCTGCCTTTTCCTTGAGTCAGTCCTGCCTTTGGCCCTTCTTCGGTTTGAGCTGTCCTCAAAGGGAAGTAAAACAGACCTAGAAAGTCATCACTGAGAGAGGCTCCCCACAGAGCCGTGTCCTCGCCCTTCTGTTCTGCTCTCTCCTCTCCCCGTCGCCCTGACCGCCAAAGGCCGGCGTGGTTCTTCGTGCCCTCTGCCAGGGGCGCCAGAGACCATGAGCAGCAGCCGCCTTCTTTAAACAGCATAGCTAAGCGACGGGGGAAGGCTGGCCGGAGGCTGCAGGGGCGTAGCTATGGGTGGGCCACAGCCCACCCACTCTGAAAGCAGGCCCACCCAATCAGTGTTTAAACAATTCATCCCACGTTTTTATCAGCCACTGTTTCACTTGTGAGACCTGTGACAACCCACGGAAACCACAGGCCCTGCCAAAACATCAGTTCTGGCTACGCCTCTTGCAGGGTGGAACGGGCACCCACGATGATACGCACTAGAGCCAACGGGCGCAATCCACACTGCCCCTGCTGCACAGCTCTGGGGGGTAGCACTTGCGAGCTGATGCCTGGAGTTGAGCATGGAGGCCAAGCAGGGGAAGCAATGCGGCTCTGAACCCTGGAGCAGAGTGCGTGGGGAAATGGGTGTGCTGCAGGGCCGTGGGCATTGTCGGACCGGCCAACCCGGTATCCTGCCTCTGACAGTGACTGACATTAGATGCATCCGAGGAAGGTGTGAGAACCTCCCTGTAGCAGATGATCTGTCCCAATGTCAGGGCGGATCCTGGTCTCTGATGGGTAGTGATCGGCTCAGATACTGCACCAGAAGGTTTAATAGCTCTTCCACAAGTGTTAGGGTGAGTCTGGATATTCTTGTTGTCTATGTAGACTATAGAATCTTGTAAAGTTCTTGGCCTCCACATCTTCCTGTGGCAGTGAGTTCCACAGGCTAAATGAATGTTGTGTGGAAAAGCATTTCCTTTGATCGGTTTTTAAATCTCTAATTTCATTGCCTCTCCCTGGTTCTTGTATTTGGGACAGGGAGGAGAAAATCTCCTGGTCTCCCATCTTGCATCTACCTGCAGAGGAAAGGTGTTTTCTCAGGCTCTGATCATTTTTGTAGCAAATGCTAGGTGCAGTCACACATTTTCTTTCTCCTTTTTCTTTCCTGCATCATATCCCCTTCGTGTGGCCTTGTGCTGGTGCGCTGCTCTTGAGTGAGGAGCCTCGGAAGCGATGGATACAGGACAGAGAGCGAGGCAGCCGTTCCAGGGCGCTGTGTGGAGCCCTAGAGCTGGGTGCACTTTACTGGCTGGGTGGCTGTTTGGGAGATGGTCACAGATACCCTACAAAGACTCTTTGTCTTTGCATTAAGAATGGACCTGTCGATCCGATCAGCACCATTGTTATTAATAACATGTTTAGGGCCCCACTCCAGTTCCCTTTAAGTCAAAAGAAAGTGTCCCTTGCCGTTGGTAGCTGAATGAGGCCCCAAGTGTGCCATGAAAGAAGAGAGGGGGCTGGAGTCTCCAAGCGCTAGCAGCCAGAATGCTGGCCATGGAGAATCAGGCCCCTGTCCCACCCCTGGGGACTTGCTTAGGGTCTAAACCGACTGCTGACCCCAGGGGGAGTCGGGAGCCAGAGGGGAGGAGGGAAGAGTGCTGTGGGGGTAACTTCCCCCAAAAGTAAAGCCTTTCTTTGCCTCGGGTGTGTCTTTGTCAGCGCTCAGCATCAGGCATCTGTCTGGAGGGTGCTGGAGCGGGGGTGCCCAGAGGAGGTCAAATTGAAAGAGGGGAGTTTTCAGGAGGGACCAGAAGGAGGGCAGGGGTGTCTGTCACACGTAGAGAACCAGAGCATCCCGAAATGGGGCATCGGAAATAGAGATGTCGGTGGGGAGAGAAGAGGCAGAACTCCTTCCTCTGAAGCATCAGAGAAATCCCTGGCTGGGATGATGTAGTTGGGGTTGGTCCTGGTTTTGAGTGGATGGGGTTGGGCAGGCATTGTCCCCCTGGAAAGATCAGCCGGGACCCACGGGGTTTTTCGCCTTCCTCTGCAGCGTGGTGGGTGCGGTGTAGCTCACTTAATCATTTCCCTGCTGCTGCGGGGGCCTCCACCACGGTTTTTGGACAGTTTCTTTGCAGACTAGCCTGAAATCTGGGCAGGGTGAGACTGTGGGGTGGAGCCCCCAGACAGGACCATCTGTGTCATGTGGGGCGGCTCCTGGAGAACAGCATTTCACAACCTTACAGCTCTTCCAGAATTGTCCCTCGTGAGATTCCTTGTGCCTTCCACCGGAGAAGCTGGTGTTGCCCTCTGTCTGTGATCGGCTGCTTGGCTAGAAGGACCGGCGAGCTGGCCATTTCCATGCGTTTAAATCTCCAGGGCGTCAGCCAGGAGCACGGAAGCTTCTGATCTCTGACTCACGTGCGGCTTTGGCCAAACCCCGCAACTACCCTACATCTTGGACGAGCCCCAAGAAAGCTGGGCCCCCACCGAAAGCCAGATGCCACCCCTGAGCATCAGTGGCCCCAGAAAAATAAACTAACCCTGCAGGTGTTTGGAATGGGACAGTGCTCCTGCCTTCCCACTCCCCAATCAGACGTGCAGTTTGCCCCAGAGCGTTCCTGGCCTGCAGACCACTTGTGCGACCCTCCGGCCCATTGATGGGCGCTTTGCCAGCATGCCCTTCTCCTCTGAGTGGCCAGTGATTGTCCAGGATCACATTGGCAGGCAGTGGTTTGCGGGTGGGGCAGGGGAAACAGCTGAGAAATTCTCTTGCATGGAAAAAACCCCGATGGAAACATGCCGTCCTCCTTGTGCGTTACTCATGGAATAAACAGAAGATTAGCGAGGGCTGTTAGACATCTGCTGCGGAGGGAAAAAGACAAGACAAGATAGAGGCAGATTATGGGACTACTGAAAAGGAATTAGGTTTTTGCCAGCAGATGCGCGGTGGCTGATGTGACGAAGCGGAGATACTTGGGGATTTTCCCTGGGTGGAGTGTATGCGCCTGTGTGCTATTCATGTATATCGGTGAGGGGAACCCAGGTGTGTGATCATTTCAGAGGCCACTAGGGTGGCTGGGTCCCAGCCGCTCATAGGCAGACCTGGCCAGGACCCTCTGCCGTAACCCAACTAGTTGCCACAGGTTGGGACAGGTGAAGATCAGGGGAGGGACCACCTAACCTAGGAAGGAGACAAAGGAGTGGAAGGGGTGAAGGAATGGATCTGGGGGTGGCTGGGGAAAGAAGTTAGTCCCCGTGAGGGGCTGGCAGGGAGGAAGCTCTCAGAATGGGGATCCCCAGGTGGTCGCTGCTGTAACTTATAATTAGTCAGCTAGCAACGTCTTTCTATCCTGCGATCCTGAGAACTGATAAACCTTCTGACTTCAATGCTGGCTGGGAATCGCTCTGACTGCGGGGACAGGATGCCTGGTTCTTTTGGGGCGTGGAGGGACTCGTGAGACCCCACAAAGGAGGCTCCTGGAGGGGGAGTCCCTGAGGGAGCAGGAGTGCTGAGCCCTTCAGGCTCAGATGGAGGAGACGACTTTGCAGGTGTGGGAAGAGCGGGGGTGGCCGACCCCTCGCAAGGCGCTTTCGTTCAGTCTGGCTGCGCCGAGAGGAGTCCAGAGCACACGCGTCCTGTGAGAACCCGTCATAGCTGGAGATGGCAAAGATTTGCAAAGGGACTGGAGCATGGGGCCGGGTGGAAAGAAAGGGCAGTAAAACACCCTTGGGATTGTCTACTACACGGGGACGTGCCGTAACAGATCCTGAGTCAGGGCAGCGAAAGTATGTGCAAGGCCGGGAGATGGAAACTCCTTGGAGAGAGGGCGAGGCTGGGAATGGACCATCCCAGGAGAGAGACCTCTGCGATGCCCGCCTAGGATTAGAAGGGAGGCATTCCCAGCCTCCTTGGTAGGGGTAGGAGCAGGGTTACACACCCTACTTGTGAGCTCATGGGCTCCATCTGACCCCCAGCTGGGTCTGGAAGACCTTCCCTGCCACCCCTAGAGGGTATTGAGCAACCTGCTGGGTCACACCTTCTGTCGAAGCACTGGCTGCTTCTGGAGATTGGCAGGTGGCTTAGCTGGACCGTGGCTCTCCTAGGACCCTTCTTACTGTGCTGCACCCCATCAGTCACAAGGTGCACCCCACGACTGCGGAAGATGCTTTCCCGTTACTCGGGAGCCCATTGCCCCCAAGGTCCGGAACGTCCTGCTGGGGAGAGCGACTCCTCTCTCCGAGAGCCCTGGCAATAAGCCTGGTGCTGAAATGAGAAGCCCTGGTGGGAATTCAGGCTGGCGTTTTTCTCCAGCGCTGGAGGCTGGAACCGAACTGTGAAGGATTTGCCTGGCGTCCCTGTGCGGCTCAGCCAAGCCTGTGGAACTGAACCGGGGTGTACAGTCACACGTGGTTCTCCGAGGGAAAGGGCTCTGCTGAGCCCCAGAGCTCTCCCCCATTACACAACACAGTGGGGCTGCAGAGAAAAGCAAGCAGGCCGGGTCCAGAAGAGGAGGTGCAGGGAAAGTTATGGGGGATGCAGGTGGGGGCATCCATCCCGGGGAGATAATGCCGGGTGTCCTGAAATGCTCCGGCAGCCTTTCCCTGTCACAGAGCCACAGAATGTAGCGCTAATCGCGGACAGCGGAGCCGACTTGAATCTCCATGTTTGTGGCACAGCAGCTGAAATATGGGGAGTCACCGGGAAATGCCCTTCCCCTTTCTGGGAACTAGCCAAGCAGCACTCGGGCACAGGGATTGCATTCATCTTTTAATGCGCTCCACAGCAAACTCTCTACCAGCGCCAGCCCTCCGCTGTGGGTGTCTAGAGATGGTTAAGACTCCAGGCCACGTGCCCCGTGTCCGGTGCCAAGCCAGCGTGGTCCCCTGCAGCTGGTAAAATTATCTCCATCGATCAGGCCACATCCCTCTCCTCATCAGCCCTCTCCACTGATCCCCTCCCTGCCCTCCTTTCGGGGCTAGTCTCTGGGCATGTCTCCCACACCCCTTTGGCACCACCAGTCTTTGCACACCTCTTGTACCCCCTTCCTCCCACTGCATCCTGTGTCTGGGGAGGGTGCTTCGATCCCAGTGTGTGTGGCTCCTCTTCTCTGCCTTCTTCAGATCTCTCTGGAAGACGCGTCTCCAGTGGCCCTGCAACCACAGTCTTATACCACAGGGACGTGGAGTAGTTGGGTTTGTCCAGCGCCGAGCCCTTGGAGGGCCCCGAGCAGTGGATAACCGGTAGGCCTGACTCGAATGGGACCACACTGAGAGACAGCCGAGGAGAATTAGGCCCCGCATATTTGCCCTGACGCTTTGAAGAGCGTAGTGTTCAGTGTCCCAAGTAAAGGGACACTTGCTTTCCAGAGGAGTAGCTGTGTTAGTCTGTGTTCAGCAAAAACATCTGAGGAAGTGGGTGGGAGCCCATGAAGGCTTGTGCCCAAAGAAATTTGTTAGTCTTTAAGGTGCATGGGACTTTCACGGTGCCCCTTGGGAACCCTCCTGCTGTCTAGTGGCGTGGCCGGGTGGCTCTGGCCGGCTGCCCGGGGGAGGGTGAGAAGCATGTGGATAGGGGCGTATCGGCAAGTTATTTTTCTCTCTGTCCTGCTGTGTTGTTTTGGGTGGTTGCATCGCAGGATTGTGGCACCCCGAGTACCCACGGTTCCCAACAGCCTCTGGCAGCATGAGCCATTTCCCAGGACTCACAGTGCTCCCACGCTCTGTGCGGGTGGCAACCGGCACGCAAAGCTTGGAGTGTTCCCGGCAGCGTCCAGCCCCTGACCACTGACCCCGGGCCAGAGGTACCTGGCTTGCGGTCCCCAAAGGACCAGACCACCCCAGCTTGTAAGACCAACATTTGGCTTCAGCCGCCAGCACTGAGGCATGTTTACTGTGGAAACAGGACTGGCCCTGCATAAGGGACTCAAGCGCTAGGAAAACAAAGAGCAGGGATTCAGGAGGCAGCGACGAAGGAGGTCGGAAACCGAGGGCTCCCTATAGAACAAAATCATAGCACGCTTTCTCCAGGCTGCACTTTGCTAACCGGGGATCCTCCCGCCTAGAGAGGTTTCATTCACTCTAGATTCGCAACCAGCCCTCCTCTGTGACACAGATGTACCGGGGAGCAAACCGCCTGATGGGTTCCTTCGCCCCGCCATCGGTCCTCCCTGCTAGCTACTTGCTGTGCATCCATTTCAGACTGATGGGAGGAGGCCTTCGGGGAGAGCTAACACTTAAACTCCAGGTGACTGGACAAGTTCGAGAGGGGGAGCCCTGTTCAGCCAAACAAACGGGCTCTGGTGGCACTTTTAAAGACCAAGACATTTATTTATCGCATGATCTTAAATAAACTTCTTAGTCTTTAGAAGTGCCCCAAGACTCCTTGTATGTGAACGGATGATGGCTAAACATCTGGTCTGCCAGAAAAATCTGGTTTTCACCTTTGCTGGTGATGATAAGGGCTTGTTGGCCAGCCAAACCCTAGCTGCCGCAGTGTGGACGCTCCTACGTCGGTGGGGCAGGTTCTCCCATCGGCGGAGGTCAATCCATCTCCCCGAGAAGCAGTGGGTAGGCTGACAGCAGAATTCCTCCCTCGACGTAGCACGGCCTACGCAGGGACTCAGCTCTGCTGCTCGGGGGTGGATTTTTCAGCCCCTCTGAGTTGCGCTGTTGGGTTGATTTTTGAGGTGGACCAGGTCTAAAACCTGGAGGCAGCCTTTAGGTCTCTGTTTTCAGAGTGGGCGGGTAACTTCTTGCATGGCGTCAGTGCATCCATTTTGCAGAAATGGCGAAGATCCGCGTGACACCGGCTGCCACGTGAGACCTCACCTGGCCTGCTTGGAGCGTCTGGCGCAGAACGCTGTAAGCGTTGCAGCCGCTGGCACTTGGCGTTAAGCGTTCGTGGTTCCAGAGGGGCCAGAGTGAGGAGGTGGGGGCGGATGGTACTGGGTGTGGGGTGGACTGGCTAAAGGGGCGAGTCGTGAGTAGGGGAGGAAGAGGAAGAGGGTGGCGTGGAGCACCAGACCAAGAGGTTGTTCCAGGCTTAGGAGCTGGTACGAGGGACGGTGCCGACTGCTCACAGGGGAATTCCCAGCCCAGATCCAACGATGTTTTCTCATGCGTCCCTCCCCACCTGGCAGGTGCCTGGGACCTTTGCCTAGAAACAAGGGCTCCATGTGCCCACAGCTCCCCTTGTTTGTTCCCCCACCTCAATCCTGAGCGGGTGTTTTTGTGGCAACCCTAAATTCTCACGGCAGCTGGGTGACGCCGAGGCCGCCTGGAGCCCGGGTTGTGACTGCTGACGGGGACCTTGTAAGCTGTAGGGCCAGGATGGAGCAAAGAGCCCCGATTTCCCGCCAAGGGGGCAGCGAGACAGAATTGGGACTGCAGCGATTCCCCGATGGGATTGCGTCGTTGCAGCAGGAGTGAACTGCAAGGTGCATTAGAAAGCGACTGGCTTGACCCGTTTCTGTAATGCCGGCGTGTGATGGTGCTAGCTCCGCCTGAAGCCAGTGGAGTTTGGTGCACACAGCCCTGGTGGGGGGCCTGGCTTTTGCGCTAGCCAGGATCTGTTAGCGTGGCAGCAGGAGAGGTTTCCAGGTTGTTCCCAGCTGACGTTTGGGCTGCTTGGACGTGCAGGAGAAGAAAACACCCTTTTAAAAAATGGTTCCGATCGGAAAAACGTGTG
>ML685777.1:1714651-1727276 GCA_007922175.1 Pelusios castaneus
GGGGGGCTGGGGCTGTCCGGCCTCAGTGCTTCAGCTCTGAGGGTCTGGCCTGGGAACCAAAGTGTGCCTGTGGGATCCCCCAGAATTGCACGGGAAGGCCTGAGTGACAGACTTCCTAATAACTGTCTTTGCAAACCACCCACTCCTCCGGCCCTCTTCCTCCCTTCCCCCAAGGCCGGTGCCCTCTCTCATCTCTCGCTGATGAGGCAGTCTTGCCAAGTGCCCCCCGTCAGATCCCTTCGCAGACCTTCCCCGGATCTCTTCTTGGCTGGCCTCCTTGTCTGCTGCCTGGCCCCAGGTGGAAGCGGGTGCTTTTTCAGGCAGAAACCCTGGGCTGGGGGTGTTCAAGGAGACACTGATGGAAATTTTCGAAATACGTTGAGCACCGAAGTGCCTTTGACCTCCGGAGCTCATTCTGTATGTCATGGCGGGCTGGGCGCATCTGCAGCGGTGTAGACCTGACCCACACATCACTGGATGCAGGCATCAGTGTACAATGGCAGGATTTGGCCTGACCGCACGGGGAGGCCCAGGCTTGTCAAGGTATCTAGGTACTGCCGCACTTAGCGTTGGAATGCCTGCTGGAATCGGGGGCCTAAATAGCCTTTCCCAAAGGGATTTAGGCACTTTGGCACCAAAAGCCCCTTGGCAATTGCTGGCATTTAGGCTCCTGAGTCCCTGCCTCAAAGAGCTTACAGGACAGATGGGGAAGGGGTAGGATGGGAAACTGAGGCACAGAGGGTTGGCTTTGCACAGCATCTGGGAGGTGGGCCCAGAACAGGTGTCTCCTGAGTCTGGTGGGCTGAAATTGCCCCCTACGCTTGTCAGATACGCTTTGGATTGCTCCAGCCGACAACACAAGGGAACACCATTGGCTGTGGTTTGTGGACGGGTCTCTGCGGCCCATCATGATGACCTGGGGCGAGAGGTCCCTCTGGGAATCCGAGCCAGGAGCAGATCGAATGGGAAAGCTGCTGGTTGGGAGGGAGACGACAGGTGCAGAGGAAGCAGAGTGGATTCTCAGGCCTGTTGCGGCTGCTTCTTGGCCGTGCTTGGAAGGATGTTCCCTGGCGCAGCGAGTTGAACCCCTACGGGCGGCTGGGGACAGGCCAGCTGTTTGACAAGGCCCATGGCAGTGGAGAACCAAGCCCCATGCATCGGGCTGATACCACTTGAGATCCTAGGTATGTGCTCGGGCGCCTCGCAGCTCTGAGGGCCCCGGCTGCTGTGGTGTGCTGCAAATAGCCTCCCAACAAAATCGCAGTGAGCAGAGGTCTGCCTGTCCGAGCTGGGCGCTACCCATGCAGCTGGGGGGTCACGTGGCTCCTTGCTGCGAAGAGAAACAGACCCACGTCCCTTATCTGGGCGTAAAAAGCCCACCTTCCCGCTGCAGGCTGGTGCAGATTGGAGCTGGGGCGTGTCTGTGCTTTTCTCCTCCGGCCTATGTTGTTTTCTTCTCTCGGAGGTTTGCTCCCCGGGGATTCCTCAATCCTCTGTCCTTCCAGGGCCCAGAGTTAGCGCCTGCAAGGCCCCACTTCCTCTGTGGGGAGCTGCATCTCCCTCGCTTCTTGACCTTCCCCCCGTGGGAAGCAGGCAGGGCCGGGGCAGGAGGCCAGTCCTCTGACCACCGAGCCAAACATCTGGGAAGGTTTTCAGCCAGTTGGACGGTGGGAAAAGGGCTGGTTTTTCTGTGCGTGCTTTCAGGCTGCAAAAGGAAGGCAGCCCCTAATCCCCTTCCCGGGCAGTGCCCAGCCTGGCGCGTGTGCCCAGACACAGCCTCGTGCTTCACCGCCTGCCTGGGCAGCTGCTGCTCCGGTCTTAGAGCCCCTGGCTCCACCTGTGACATCAGCTGTGCATTTCAAGTGTAACTCTTCCTGGGCGGGTCCCTCTCCCCCGGGGCCACCTCCTCTGCTGTCCTTGCCTGGAGGCACTTGGCAGCAAGCTGGGTGCAGCAAGCCTGAACCCCGCCGCTCCCGGCCACCGCAATCAGAGCATTGGAACCCATCTCCCAGGCCTCGCTGAAACAGGCATTAAGTGCCCGGTTGCTGCCTGCTGGTGGATTAACTTTCTTGGCTCCAAAGAGACCTCGGGGGGCTCGGAGTCTGTTCCGAGTTATTTCTCCCTGGGGCAAGCCAAGGAGATCAGATTTTAAAAACAGAACAGACCAGGCCCGCTGGCGGCGCTGGGTTCGGTCTGTGCGCAGACGAGTGCCATCTGAGGCCCCGCTCAGGAGCTGTCCCATGCTGTCCCCACCAGCCCCGTTTGTGGCCAGCACAGCCGTGCTCTGCGGGCAGCGTCTCTGGGCATCTCAAGCCAAGCACCGTGGCCCCCCCAGTGTGGCAGCCCTTCCGGCCGATGTAACGGGTGCCAGGGATCCCGTCTGGCCCTAGAATCAGTGAGCGAAGCTGTCCATGTTGAGAGACCATCGGAGGGGTTGCCACGATGGGAGTTTCCGCTTGGGGGCAGCCAGAGGTGAGAACAGCAGCACGGATGTGGTTCAGGCTTGAGGCCTCGTGTGGGAGCTGTAGGAGCCCAGACCAGAAGAGCAGGAGGTGCCCAGCAGGTTGTCTCTCCCTCTTAGGAGCACCACATTTATTACCCCACTCCTCTCTTCTAGCCCCTCACCTCCCCCCTCTAACGTTGGCTCTGTCCATCAATGCAGCGGATGCCCAAGGGATGCCGCGGATCCATTCCTCTGGGCCCAGCCTGCTGGAGATCAGCGATGGTGTCTGATGGAGCCACCTGGGCTTGCAGGACGAATTTGGTCCTCTGAATTACTTCTCCCCCTTGACTCCCCACTGCCCTTCTGCCTGTTCCACGCTCAGCTCTCCCAATCCTCGTCTTACTGGCTCTCCGTGGCGCGGTTGTGCCAAAGGCTTGGGGTCTGTCTGCCCTGCAATCGGGTGTGTGTGGCTCTGCTTGGCACCCTGGTCTGCCAGCCCCCTCCTACCTTCGCTGCCCCCTCTCCCCCCAGGCTACCGGCGAGGAAGAAGTCCAACACTGAGTTAACAGCGCCCGTTCTGCCTTCTTCAAGCTGTGACCTTGTGTCTTCGAAAACAGAGAAGTCAATGAAGGTCCTGGTCCATAAGGCCATTGCACTTACCAGCCTCCTCTACTGCATTGAAACCTGGATTGTCTACTGATGCCACGTTAAGACACCTGAGAGCTTCCATCGTGGTGCTTCCGTCAAATGCTGGGAATCAATTGGGAGGACCACCAGACCAGCACAAGTGTCCTCCATGAAGCTGCATCCACCAGCATCGAAGCCTGGCTCTTGAGAAATCAATGCTGATGGATGCGCCACTGTATCCAGATGCTCAGGAACCACCTTCCAGGTTCTTTGCTCCCAGCTCTCGTTGGCCAACACTCAAAGAGCAGCCAAAGGAAACGATACAGAGACACGCTCAAGGTTGCCCTCAAGCATGGAGGTGCTGATGTCAATGACTGGGAGGAGCAAGTTGTGGACCGCTTGGCGTGGCATCACCTGGTCCATCAAGGCATGTGCCACTTCAAGACCCAGTATGAGAGGCTGAATGGGAGCTAGGCACCCAGCAGGCTGCAGAGGGCGTGGATCTCCTGTCTCTGGTGCTGGGGGACAAGGAAAGGGGCCGGATGAGGCCAGGCCAGGAATAGCTGGATTGTGTATTTCAGAGCATCATGCATATAGAGCTGAAGGCCATACCTCCTTTGGCCCTCCGGCCACCAGAGGCCAGAGAATTTCATCCAGTTACCCTCAGCGTTGAGCCCCAAAACTTGTGTTGGCTAAAGTGCCTCATTGAATGGCAGCCATGGAGATCGAGACCCATCACGTCCCCACCCTGTGATGCATTTGTGTCTTATTTCCAACTGGAATCTGACAGGCCGCTTCCCGCTGCTGGCCCCGGTTCTGCCTTTCATGGCTGGATCAAAGAGCCCTTTAGGGCCCCGTATCTCCTCCCTCGCGAGGCTACTGACAAACCAGAGAACATGATGCAAATTGATGAGGGGCCCGATGGAGGCCGACAGGGGACTAATTACCCTGCTTAGCTCTAAGCAGTCTGGCTATTTTGGGAGGCGGGGAAGGTTGAGAGAGTGAAATTAATTGTCACAAGATAATGCTGAGCGAAGGAAATGGAGGCTGATACCTGGGTAGCTGTTGCATAGTCACCCTGAGTGTAGGAAGGGTTGGGAGCCTTAGTGTTGGACTTATTTATTAACCCTACAGCGGGATAGGCTGTGGAGGGGGCGACCTATCATAGGGGCATTTTCCAGCACTGATGTCTGGGACCCACTGATAAACAGCTTTATATTTCTCCTCCTTGGACAGTTTTCTGGGATGCTCTGGACAACGGGTGCGGGAGGCAAACCACACGCCAGCCCCATCTGTCAAAAACCTTGTGAGTCTGGCCTCCTCACCAAAATCAGGAGACGGGCTTCGAAATCATGAGATTTTTCAAAGCCATGATAGACTCTGGGGTCTTCCTCGCCTGTCAGCTGCGCTCGCCTCCCCCTTCTAGACTCTCCTCCGCCCCCGAGGAGCAGAGGCCAAGATTTCACGGTGGCTTTCAGGATTCCGGGAACTCGAGGAAAAATCCAAGCAAATCGTGAGGCTTGGTTATCTGCCCCTGTAAACCGGTAGCTATTGCCTGAGGGGAGCCAGGCAGAGGGTGCTGTCGGGAGCAGAGGAGAGATCTCCCGTGTAAGGGCTGGGCTGGGCTTAGTGCTGGCTGGTCATGGGGAGTGGAGTTGCTTGCTGCACCCAATTTGGGGGCACCCCAAATTACTCTGCATGATGAGAGAGCTGCGGAGGGCGGTGTTTCCGAAAGAGGACGTTTGTGCCCCATGGGAGGAAATGTTCTAGGGAAACACGCTGGCTTAGCTTTAAACCCCCAGTGCAGCCCCAGCCAGCGTCGAACGGCTCTGCCTGGGGTCTGGCATCCAACTGCCGGGAATGTTCACTGGACCCTGTGGACAACGCCCCCCGAGGAATGGATGTGCGTCACAGCAGGGCCTGAACAACCCTCTGCCCGGTGCTGGGCTGCCGGCCAATCTCTCAGCCCTGTGTCCGGCGCTAAATGGAAGCTGCAGTGCTGGCTTCCTGGTGTGCAGCTGGAGAACTGAGAGATAAATATCCGCTGCCCGTTCGGATGACAAAGGCTGGGAGGAACTGGCGGGCACCAGCTGATGCTGTCTGTAGGGGAAGACTTCAAACCCTTCATCCTCAATGAAGCTAAATGGAGTGAAAGCAATTTCGGAGGGTCTGGTGCCAGGGGCTACGCCGAGGTGGGGCAGGGAACGTTTCTTAATGGATTCGGTGTCTTTTGGTGAGAGAGACATGCTTTTGAGTTTGCAGTTCTTCCCCAGCTTAATTCAGTTGATCTAGAAACTGATAGCTTCAAATTGGGACGATTTTTCGGTTTTCTGGTCTGTTTGGACTGTGAGATCTTTGGGGCAGGGACCATCTCTCACTGTGTATCTGTGCAGCGGCTAGCACAGGAGGCCCTGATCTCAGCTGTGGGTCTGCACCACCTGGCATATCAGGACTGCTCCACATTACCATAACAATAATTACGTGCTTCCTACAGTTTGGAAAGCTGAGCCCGACTCGGGGAAAGTGAAGCCAAGTGCCGCCCCATGCCTTTGCAGCCGTACCTCCTAGACACCTGAATGCCCACACTTTTGGATCCCTTCTGGGAGGCATGATACAGACTTGGGAAAATGCTGTACATCTGGTGCACAGAACAATGTTTCCAAGCCATGCACTTCCTAGCAGCTGCATTTCTGGCGCTGCCGGAGTCCTGAATATACAGCAGAGTCAATCTCTTTTTCCAGCAAAGTGCCTTTTGAAAAAATCCCTCACTCTTGGCTGAAGCCATTACGGTCACGGCGCACGTGTGGGGACGTGGTCTAAAAACAGAAATCTTCTTGCTGGAAGGTTGTAATGGGACTTGACTTGGTTTCTTCCAAACCAGAGGGAGACAAAGCAGGCTGCTCAACGAGGCAGAGAAGCCCAGCTCATCCTGCCTTGCTCCGCGCTGGAGCGCTGCAGACTGCCAGCTGCGAGTCCAGAGAACAAACTTCCTTCAAAGCTTCTCGGCCTGCAGGCAGGACCAGGAAATCCCTACAACTTAAAGTGACAGTGTGTAATTTTAACTCCATTTTCAATGCACAACAGAAACTGGGTGTAAATGAGAGGGATAGTAAGACGGGTGTATTAGGCAGCACTAGTTGGTACATTTGTAAACCCTGCCCCTTGACATCAGCGGAATGGGGCAAGAAAGCGTTTGGAACCAACAGTTTCACTGAATTTCCCTCTTTTTACTCTTTGTGATTTGTCCATGACTGGATCGCGGGATTCATTTGCGATTGCTGTCTGTGCTCACTGCCGCCAGGAGCAATTCTTGTCACGGTGTCCATTGCGAAGGGGTGTCCAATATGCCTTTCCTAGGAGAAGGTCCAAGAGAAATGAGTGGAATTGAAAATCTTCCTAAACATCTTTTTGAGCTTCGTATAAAACTTACTGTGCCACCATATCCCTGCTGTCAAATTGTTTTGAAAAGCCCAAATACTCACAGAACCCATAGAAAGTATCTTTGAATATTTTTTAGACATTCTGGCATTTTGACAGGACTCTGGTTTTCTCCCTGTTAAATCCTTTAGATTTTCCCGCAGGATTTGGTAAGCATTTGAACTTTAAAAAAAAAAAAAAGGCTTTTTACAATACGGAAAGCAACCAGAAAAGGGAGGTAAATATGGATGGATTATATTCTGCTGCACTCTGAGTTTTAGTCACCTGTGACTTAACTCTGGTGCGCTGCTTATATCCTACATATGAGCCCAAACACACCGGATTGTGGCAACTTCCTAGATGTTTTTGCCTCTCCTCTTAATGAGTCTCTTACTTGGTTTCACATATATATCCTGGAGAGACAGTACAGGGCTGGGAAACTGAGGCACTGAAAAACTGGCTGGTTTGCTCAAGGTCACATGAGGATCCCTGATGGACAGGGGATTGAATCCGGGTCTCCTAAACCCTACGCTGAATACTTTAACCATTGGACCATCCTTCCACACTGAATTGTGGGAAGGAGATGGGAAGGTTTGACTTACAAGGAAAATAAGTCTGTCAGCGCTCATGTATATGTATAACTGGAATGCAAGGAAAAAAATGAAATGCTGTGTGCAGCTGGATGGAATTTTAGTTGAGTCACATCTACCCGCCTAAATGTGAAGAGAATTGGCATTGTTTGCCAGCACTGCCTCATGCTCCATCCACCCTAGGGAACAGAGCACGCCAGGAGACTCACAAGAGAGTCCTGTGATCAGAGTGTGTCCCGGCTCTGCAGAACACGCTGTTTCCTGGCATGAGACGCAGCTTGGCCGGACAGCACAGTTGGGAGACTCTCACGTTCAGACACGATCCCCGGATGCAGTGGTTTATGCTAGTGTAGATGGGTCCCTTTGCCCCATGTCATATCTAATCGAGTACCACTCCTGGCCTGGCCAGACCAAAGACGATTGGGGTGGGATGGCTGACGTCTGGTTCCTGCAGTTTACAATCCATCCCTGTCTCTTCTGGGTCGTTCTTGGCATTCCTGCGCAGGGCAGAACTCGAGGGGCTGTGCTGATATTCGGAGGAGATTTCGAGGAATGTAAACACGGGAGCAGGGAGGGAGAAAAGCTTCTGTGTTTTCAATTAGCCTGCCGTGAAATTCGAGGGAGGCGGACCAAAGGTGTGCTGATTGGCAGCTGTGTTTGAGAGAGCGGGGACAAATCTCCATTCCATTCCTTCTGACAACACCTCTCGAAATCCTGCAGGGCAAGGTACGGTTGGAGCAGAGGCGGCTTTTGGGGTAGGCGAAGCAGGCACATGCTTAGAGCCCCAAGCAGTGAGGGGCCCCGTCGCCTGCTTTGCTTACCCCAAAAGCTGTGTCGCGTCCCTCGCAGTAGGAGGAGGAGCTGGCTCCTGGGACCAGGGCCAGTGGCAGGGAACTGGGCCCAGAGGGGGGCCCTGCAATGGTCCTTTGGAGGCCCCACAATGGGCCTTTGCCTAGGGCCCCCAATAGCCAAAGGCTGCCTGTGGGTTGGAAGATGTCAGGGCAGCGTCCCCGCTCCAGTGCAAAGTCTGGCCCTGGCACTGTGAGCTCCCGAGGCCCTTTCTGCATATCCTGCCCTCTCTGGTTGCAAAGCTGTGCAAAGAATGTAGGCTTGGGGTAAAAGGAAACAGCCTCCCCATTGTTCTAGTAGTGCGTTCCACCCCAGAGGCGGTTGCATTTGAAGCCACGTGTATATACCATGCAGGTCTGCAAAGCAAGTTGTGCTCTGTCAGGTGAAAGGCACTTTGGAAATGCGAGCTCACATTGCGAGCCACGGCTGCCTTCAGCAGCTTGCTTCTGGGAAGGGACTAAGGCCCCAATTAGCGCTGTTGCCATAATGAAGGTTCTTGAACTAGCTTCTTTTTCCAGGTAATATCTCTTTGTTCCTCTCGTCTGTCAGTTCTTATGCACCAGCGGAAGGCGCATGGCCTCTTGTCCACACTCCTCTGGGACCTGACCGGCTCTTGGCCAGCTGCTGGCCACTGGCTTTCCAGTTTAGACTGCACACGTTGCGGGCAGGACTGGTGGGGAATGATCTTTTTTTTGCTGGGAAATGCCGATTTGTTGAAACGGAGCCTTTCCGTGGGAAGGACTGAGCTTGGCTGGATTTTCCAGTTTGGTCAAGAGGGTTGGAAGTTGTCGAAATGTTTTGACATTTTTTAAAAAAAACTCGGGCTGTTGTGTTTTTCTTTTAAAAAGACTTCAGTTGGAAATGGAAGTTCATTATAGTGGAAAAGAAAGAAGTGGGGTGTGGGGGATTAAACAAGTCAAAATCTAAAAGAAACATGAAATCCTCTAAACAAAACCTGTTGCTTGATCCCTCTAATGTTTTTCTCCATTTCCAGTTCACACACACTTTCAAGTTTTCACCTTTTTTGTCTCCCTTCGGGTGAGGAATTTTTCAGAACCTCGACAGTTCTCAGGGAGGAAAGGCAGCTCCGTTTTGGGGTGTGGGCTGTCTCTCTCCATCCTCTGAGCATCATGGCTTATGCCTTTGGAGGTGGTGGGCCACTCTTGAGGTATTTTGCCCCCAATTTCCACCTGCCAGCCAATTGCTAAATCTGATCAGTGCTTGGAAGGGAGGGCAGCCAGGGGCCAGTCACTGTCACTTTGAGTTGAGTCGACCGTGGTAAGTCGACTTAGCAGAGCCTGGAGTGTAGACGTCCCCGTCCACACTGGCTTTAAGCCTATTTAAGCCTTAAGTTGGTGCCCAGTGTGGACGCAGAGTTCTGCAGGTCGCCCTAAGGCGCCAGTGTAGACGCACCCAGGTGCCTTCAGGAGTCGCAAAGACAAGGAGCAGAGGGGGCTCCGCAGTACGTTAGCCCCTAAGGAGGCAGGACCCGTTAACAAAGGACGTTCAGTCCAGGAGACCGAGTGGCCTTGCTGAGGACAGTAAGAGCTTTGCCAGCATGCCGTGTCTCTCCCCGCGGCAGCACCAGGTGTTTTCCCCTTTTCCAATCTGCGGGCGAGGAAGCTGCCGGAGTTAAACGCTGTTCTGGCCTCGCGTCTCCTCCTCTGTTCGCTGCTAGCCATCTCGTCAGGCCGAGGGAGAGGGCCGGGTGATGGACGCTGCTGGGCCGCACCGGTCCCCCGTGGTTTTCCCAGCCTTCTTTTTTCTCCTCCTTGGGCCGAGCCCAGGAAAAAACCGTTCTATATAAGGGAACGGCACAGGCTGGAAAACAAGAGTGTGGCTTTCCAGGAAAGGCCCGAGGTGGGGGCGGTGGTGAGAAGGACGGGACGTGGGAGGAGAAACGGCAGCGCTTCCCAGAGGAACAACACGGTGAAGTGTGTGGCCCCTCGGCTGGTTGTCGGCCCTGCGCCGTGGCCTCCCGCAGGGCCCGTTTTCCGTCAGGTCGGCTCCATCTCTATGGGGCGCATGCCCGCCACGCTTTATAAGGGGCCGCTGGGAGCTGGCGCGTCTGCGTTGGGGTCAGCGCCTTGGGCCTGATGCAGGGATCGTTGCGGAGTGACCTCTGGTGCAGGGTGGGGCGGAGTGGGGGGGAATTGCACGCCTGGGGAGCGCGGGCAGGCTGCAGGTCCCAGACTGGGGTATTGGGGTCAGCACTGGCTGTGAGAGGAGAACACCCCCATCCGGTCCTCCCCCAACACCGCTGCCTGCAGCTCAGCGCCACCCTAGCCCTAGCTGGGAAATTGGGGCCAGAAGTTAAAGTCCCTCCGCACCCACTTGCTAGCCCGCCTCCCTGCAGGGCCCTGGGTTTCTCCTGGTGGTCTGGCCCTGCTCCTGGGGGCTCAGCCCCCCAGCAATGAGGGGAGAAGGCCCATGGCTTAGAACAACCTTTTCCTAGCACCTAGCCAGGCGAGGGGACCCAGCAGTCCTGCGGAGCTACCCCGACAGCCCCAGAACAGCTTTGACTCAGCCCCTATCCCCGCTCCAAAAGCTGTGCATAGCAGAGACTTCCCACGCCGCTCCCTCGGTCAGTGGCCCTAGAAAGACGATAAACAGCTGCGGTTTCCTGCTCCTGCTAATAGGCTTTTTGCAGGGGGACTGGAGGAAGGGTGAAGGACTGGATGGGAAGGAAGAACCGTAAGTGGCCAGCTGCCGTGCGTCGCCCCAGCCGTGTGCTGGCAGAACTCAGGAGCCCGTGTCTGCGACGGGCCGTGCGAGGCACGCAGAATGAACAGACTACAAGCCAACCGCAGCTCTGCCGGCTGGGTGCAAGCTCTGAGGAGGGGGCTTATCCTGTCGTTGAGCGAGGCCGGGCCGATGGTGATCACATGCTGGCTGTTGTCACCTCCGAGACAGTCGTGGCTTTTTGGAGGTGGCCGGTATCCTGGATCAAAGGCAGGCTGTGATTCGGGGCGACAAGGAGCGCTGCACCCGGGCCTGCATGACTTGAGGGGAGTCAATGTTGTGTCTCACTGAGGCTGAGCGTCTTAGGAGGCAGGGGCAGACAGGGAGGGGCGGAGGAAAACAATGCGCCACATGCAAAAGTCTGCTGCGTATTTATTTAGCAAGTGCAGCTGGACTTGACTGCCAGGGTTGTAGGTGGCGGCAGTTTTAGCTAGCTGGCGTGTGTCGTCTGGTCTCTGATCTCTTCATCACAGCGCCAGTGCTGGCCCACGCCTCTCAGAATCTAGTCAGACTCCCCAAAATCAGGAACCAGCTTAAAAATATACAAAGCCTACATTTTGGGGGCTTTTTCTTTCCTTTCCAAGGCCTCCAGGCTTTTCTCTGCAACCAGGAGGGCTAGAAATTTGCTCTTAAGTGAAAGCCCAAATTCTCCCCCAGTCCTCAGCTAAAGCTGAGACTTTACAGGGACTGACAATGTTGTGAAATGTGATAAAATCCCCCGTTAGCTCTGCTCTGAGGGGATCACCCCGGCTCCACCTGTCCCCCCAGCCTCTTCTGCATTGCCCTGCTCCGTTCAGCTGTATTTTCATCCTCACTGCAGGGCTGGAGACTTCTCCACGCTCCCTTTGTCTGTCACAGGCTAGATCCCGGCAGGTGAAAAGGCGGCATGGCCATCTGCGTGAAATCCACCCGTGGCCCTGATCTCCCACTGTGGGGTTGGGTTTGCCCAGTCCGTCCACAATGGCTTTGCAAGCTGTTGCATTTCATGATGCGGCGTCTTTCCTGCAGACCCACATCCTTGGCGCCTGGGCGCGAGTGTGGGAGAGGATCCGGCGAAGGGATGGGAAACCAGAAACGAAGGCTGCCCGGCCTGGCTGAATCATTGCTAGCCTGTGCTTTGTGGTGGGCTCCATCACACACTTGCCTTGTGCTTGGTGCTGTACAAGGCCAGACCAAAGAGAGGCGCTCTCCTGTCCGTGTGCCGGACTCAGGTGCAGGTGGCGGTGGAGTGGGGAGGGCTTGTCAGTCAGATGAGGCGGCAGAGTTTCGAGGAATTGGCGTCAACCCGCCTCCGCCAGCGCGGGCGCTGATCACCTGCAGGTGGGAACATCTTACTGTTGCAGCTGTGGCTTGGGGGCTGATGGGCGTTTTTTGGCCTGCCTCTGGAACCCACGGCGTTGGCCAGCAGTGCAGGCCGGATGACAAGCCTGCCTAGGACGGGAGATGGGTCTGGGGAAGGCTGTACCCCCTGGGTGGGTCATTCCATAATTGTCCACTAGGGCAGAGGCTCCCAAACTTTTCAGCATCACGCCTCCTTTCTGATTTTTGAGAAACTCTCATGCCTGGCCACCTCTCCTTCACCATCATCCGACCCCCTTTTAACAAAAATTCAATTCGTAATTGTTCAATTAAAAATAACCACAAATTGGTTTTCTTGACACACAAATTTATCTCTATGAAAATTTCACAGCCTTGTGCCCCCTTGGATTTTCTTCACGCCCCCCAGTTTGGGAACCACTGTGTTAGGGTTCTTGCCCCTTTCCTGATGCACCTGGTGTTGGCCATGGCTGGAGGCGGGGTGTAACAACTTAGTGGACCAATGATCTGCTCCAGTGTGGAGAAGAGGTGTGGACTCTGGACTAGATGGACCAATAGCCTCCTCCTGTAGGGCAGGAGGTGGGGACACTGGCCTAGATGGACCAGTCTCCTCTGGTGTGGGCGGGAGGTGGGGACACTG
>ML685777.1:1727286-1765421 GCA_007922175.1 Pelusios castaneus
GACTCTGGCCTAGATGGACCAGTCTCCTCTGGTGTGGGCGGGAGGTGGGGACACTGGACTCCTGTGACCTGGGGCCGGATCCTCAGCTGGTGTAAATGAGTGTAGTTCTGTAAGCAGGTGGCTTGACCTGGGGCACCTCCTGTTGGGTGGGTGGGGTCTGTGGGAGGTGTCGCCTGGGACAGCCATGGTGAGTGCGGTAGTCGGCGACTTGCTGGGGGAGGTGCAGGCTGGGCTGGGGATGCCATGGACGATGCCCAGGCTGGGGATCCCCAAGGAGCCAGGGAGCACGGGGGAGGTTCCATCATTCGCTTCTCCCCCCATTCCTGGCTCCTGCATCCATCTCTGACCGGAGACTGCCTTGCACGTGGCAGCCCCGTACATGTGGGGCCAGCACCAGCCATGGCTCCCGGCGCTGATGGGCTTCCCCCATTTGCTGTTTTTGCAGCCAGCCAGCGGACTCGCTCCCCAGCTCATTTGCAGACCATTGCGTCTGTTGGCGGGCCGTCGAGGTGGCAAACGAAGGGCATGAGGGAGATCAATCCGACCTCCCACGGAGCCATGGTGGGCACTGCCAGTCATGCTCTGGGTGAGGCTGGAGACAGTTGTCATTCAGCGGGGGTGGGCTGGCCAGGATTTGGGAGGGTGTTGGGAGGGAGCGAAGGGAGGGGAGGGAACGTCTTTCCTTGGACCAGCTTCAGTGACGAGGCAGGCTGTGGTGGCAGGCGGAGCTGGGCTGGGACGGTGTCTCCCAGTGTCCCAGATCGTGCGGTGTACGGCGTTAGCACGTGCTGCAAAGCGACACCTCCGCAGTGACGGCACCAAAGCGGAGCAGGTCCGTGAGCTCCCAGGGCTCTGACGTGCCATAAATCCAGGAGTTGTGCCCGGCAGAGTTACGAATTGACGCTGCCGACAGAAGTGTCGGGCAGGATCCATTCAAGACGCAGGCGACATGGGGAGGTGGGGCGTGGTCTGCTGTCCTTTCCCCGTGGTGGTTCATTTCAAGAGCGGCTGGTTATTGGGGTAGGCAGGGCTCTGGGTGGGGCGCCCCATGTTGGGAGGGGAGTGTGTGGGACCGGGGGATCTTGAAAGGCGTGTTGTTTGCGGCGGATGAGCATTTAACCTCATCAGAAGGTGCCGACGGAGCAAGAGGCAAAAGACGGGTGAAACGCTGGCGCGATGAACCGGCCTTTTACCATTGATTGACTGGACCGGGGCCCGATTTCCCTCCAAGTTCTCTTCTAGGTGCCGGCTTGACACCAGCGGCTTGGCCCCAAGGAAATAAGTTCATCTGCTGATGTGGAAGTTGCGTTGCTGGAGATCTGCAGGCATCTCCAGGTACCCTGCAGGGGCTGGCAGGAACGCCCCTGCAGCAGGCAGATTCTGGCACCTTCCCTCCTCTCGTTCTGTGCCCTCTCATCTGGTAGCAGCATGGTGCCTCTGTGTGCCCCGCAGTCCCCCGACAGCCAACCTTGCCTGGCCGCACTTGTCTGCGTGTGCAAAGAAGGAGTACAGGCAGGGGCCGGGATCCGGGCCAGATCCCTGCAGGCAGTGCCAGGCCTCCTCCCAGTGACCCGCGTGTGTCTACTGGGGACAGAATTCACGCCAGAGGGGGGCAGAGAATCAGCTCACGCAGGATCAGGTCCTTGCAGAGCACAAAGCTGACATTGCGCAAATGTCTCCGTTTTGCGTCTGGCTGGAGATCAGTGCACAGCTGGCCATTGATCCTGAGGAGCTACGCCAGCGATACTGCTGTCCGGAACGTCTCTGGCCAGAGATGGCCGTGGCAGGCTGTGCCCAGCGTTGGAGGCTCCGTCGCAGGGCTGGGTCTGGTGCACATTGTTCAACTCTGTCCACCCACCCCCGCAGCGACAGTGTCCTGGCACACGCCCCCTCCTCAGGCCGACGTCCCCTTCGAAAACTCCCTTTAGGAAGCAGCCGCTGGAGAAACATCTCCCTCGAGTCGGGCGGGGAGCCAGCACCTATCTTATTGGCTGGCAGAGAGCCCCACCTTGGCGATGGGTTCCTTGGTGTGGGCCACCGCCAGAGTAAATTTGTGTCCACCCCAACTTCAGGCTGGCCCCGAGCCCCTGGACAATCACGGGGGAAACGGTGGCCCCACTGAAGTTAATGGGGGCCAGGATTTTACCCCACCTTCTCACCTTCCAGGAGCCAGCTGGCAGACCCCTGTGCTTGCCCCAAGGACCGACTAATCCGCATCCTGGTACGTTACTGGCGGGTGAGCCCAGCACATGCAATATGGGCTTGGTTCCCTTTCTGCCCAGAATAAGAGGGGTGAGCTGGGGGACGCATCAGTCACCATTTGCCCGGATTGCGCTGACTCTTGACAATGGGCATGTCTGGATTCTGTCTCGGGGCGTCCGGGCACCGGCAGACCCCAGCGTTCTCTCTGGCTTTCCTGTTCCCAGCCGGCACGCTCCACTCTCCCCCCGGAGTCGTGTCTGGTTTCATGGCCACCTCGTGACACCTGTCTGGGCGGACGCTCCGGGAGAATGGATTCCAGCCGTGTCCTCCTGCCGGGGGCTACCCGGCCTTCCCAGCCCCTCTGGCTTGGAGCGTATGTGGAAAACACAGGCCACCGTGTGGATGGTTGAAATCCCAGGGCCCCATCATGCCCGCGTTGTTGTGTGGGGCCTGACCTCTGGGCTGCCCTGCAGGAGGGGAATCTGAATCCTAATCTTAATGCGTAGCAGACCTCTGTTATCCCAGCCCTGGCTGCACCACTCTGCTGATACCCCTCAATCCCGACTCGCAGCCCCCTGTGAACCCAGCCCGGATGTCTCCCCACCATTCCTCTGGTCTGCTGAGGCCCCTCACCAGACCTGTGTCCTTCCTGACTGTTCGGGGCTATCAAACATTCCCTGAATGACGAAGGATAAAGTGAAGAGTCTCAGACCCAGGACGCTTCTGATCTCGGCTTCTCACGATCACACCTGGCGTTCTCCTCATCCCGTTCCAGTTACTTGTATCCCAGGGTGGTTTCTTCCCCCCACCTTCCTCTAGCCCTGGCTGGCTGGGGTGAACCAGTGTGCTGAGGCAGGACAGGGATCGCTTCCTAGCTGCCTGGCTTGTGTAGGGTTGGGGTGGGAAGGCGTTTCCGCCAGGTCAGAGAAACTTTCTCTGCAGCATGGGGCGTGGATCACCTGTACCAGGTGGCATCTCTCTCCTGCAGTGAGAGGGGCCTCAGGCAATGGTTGCACTTGGTTCCTCCTGTTCTTTCCCCCGGGCACAGAACAGGTTAGTCCCTTGAGGGCTGAAATGCTTTGGTCTAACTGAAGTTAAGGAATACACGACAGGGCTCAAGAATGGCATGAAACTGAAGGGCCTTTGGTATCCAGGAAGTCTGGTCATCTAACCGTCCCTTCTCCAGCGTTCTGCACTGGATCCCAATCAGGGCCCAAGACGAAGGCCTCTCCCTGAATGCTGTCACTTCGGGGGTTTTTTTGGTCATGCAAATGCCTAGAGACGCTGTGTAAACAGAACGTGGTCCTGTAGCCAAAACTCTCCCCGTTCATAACTCGTGAGCGGGTCCAAGCAGAACATTCCAAGCGCTCCGTGGATCGGTGCCAGCCCTGGAGGGCAGGAGAAACGAGCCTTTTATGGTAGCATTTCTCCATTAAAATCAAAACCCCAACCCAAACCAAAACAGAGACAGGAACTCAAACCCGGTGCTGGAGGGCATGGCCCGGGAGCAGCATGGGCCGGGGGAGAGGAAGACCCAGGCATTAGGAGCACGGCGCGGGTGCAGGAATGCATGTGAGCAATGGGGTAGACAGGGTGTGGACAGAGAGGACAAGTTCATTTCCTGAGGATGGGTTTTGTTTGGCTAAGCGGTGATGGGACCGGAGGGCTCTGAGGGGATGCAACAAATAACTCTGCTGGAGGTGAGTGGTTGGGGAGGAGAAACTCGGCTTCCTTTTCAGTGCTGTTGGCTAAATGTTTGTGATGAATGGATCCAGCTCTGGGCTTGAAGGCCTCTGAAGAGCCGTAGGGCAAGCACAGTCCAAACTCTTCTGCTCCCCACCACCCTGTGAGTGAAGTGGAGGGAGCATCTGTAAGGCGACAAAATGCCCTTCTCATACTTCGTTCCCTCTGATGAGTCCCCCACCGGCAGGGAAGGTGTGGGGAGTGGACGTGCATTTGTCCTCTGGAAACTTGACAGACGCTACCTGCTGGTTCCACACGGCTCTCCAGGAAGTATTGTTCTGTGGAGAACTGAGTGAGACCATGAGCACCAAGCAACCATCAGCCCAGATCCGACCAGTGGCAAGTGGATAGGGGCTTGTCTACACTGGGACATTTTCCGCAATGGCTATTCGGGAACAATTATTTAGGCAGACGCTCCATGTGGACTCAGAATTAAGAGCACCTCCTCGTGATTTAGCTTAATCCACTTTGGAATGATTGTTTCGGAATAGCTACCTGGGGACAAGTTTCCAAGTGTAGACAGGCCCGTAGTGGGGGGCCGTACTCCTTGGGTATGTCAGCCGGGGAAAGATCAAGCAGGAGCAGGGTGGTGGTGTTGTTTCTGTCAGTGAAACCGTTACTGGAGACTCTGCCCACTTCTGATGGCCATGCTTCAAAAAGGATGTTGACAAGTTCAGAAAGGGTTCAGAAAAGAGCTACAAAACCAACCGAGCCCCCAAAAACAGGCCTAGGAGGGGGAGACTTAAGGAGCTCTGCTTTGCTTGATAAAGAGGAGGTCTGGCCCTGGCTTGACCCATGCGCTACAAGTACCTACATAGGAGAAGGTTTCTGAGCATAGGTGGCTCTTTCATCCAGCAGAAGGTGCAATGACACCTGTGACTTGGGGAAGAAATTAGGCACCCATCTTTAACTTCGCCTAGGTAGATTGCCCTTCACCTGACGACTTTTTAAATCAAGACCGGATCTCTGTCTAAAAGGTCTACTCCAGCTGAACCAGAAATGACTGCCCTTGATAAAAGAGGTGCTGGATGAGGTTCTTGGCCAACTATGGGCAGGAGATCAGACTGGATGATCATAATGGTCCCTTCTGGCTTTAAATTCTGACCTCTGTGGAACTGAGGGGAGGGCCTCCACATTCCCAGCTGGGAAACCAAGAATTAGCCCTAAACTGGTTGGCTGTTCCTTCCTAGTCCCCAGCCAAGTGACTCTTTGGGTGGATGGGGACAAGGACAATCAATGGATAGCTGTGATCGTCGGCACCCATTAGGAATTGTCAATTTCTGGTCAAGGTCTCTGAGTTCTCAGGAAAGACAGAGGCCTTGTTGTGGAAGGAAGCTTCTTGAGGAATTAGGAGTTCAGGTGGAAGGAGATTTGGCCTGAACCTCCATTGAAACTCAACCTAAGTTGGATTGCTTTGGGCGATGTGAAATAGCTGGGTTCTTCTAAACGGCATTTGTCTTTCCACGTTGAGACTGGGAGCAGAAATACTGGGACAGACTGGATCCTGGCCCAGGATTAGAGAGCTGAATAGTTCAAAGAACCTCCAGTGCAAGCAGCTGGATGCTGGGATCTTGTCTCATCCAGAGAGTGAGAGATGGCTCTGTTGTTAGGAATGCCCAGGGTTTTGGTGAGTGACGGGACACGTCAGCGAGGGGT
Source organism: Pelusios castaneus (assembly GCA_007922175.1). Classification (NCBI taxonomy): domain Eukaryota; kingdom Metazoa; phylum Chordata; order Testudines; family Pelomedusidae; genus Pelusios; species Pelusios castaneus. The sequence goes on from ML685777.1 coordinate 1,732,888, forward strand.
TTAAGCCCGGAGAGAAGTCTGTTCATTTCTGGCTCTGCTATAGACATACTGGAAGGATGAGGCTGGAACCTGACAGGACCCCAGGGTGGCAGCCGTGTCCACATCACCACCTCTGCAGCCCATGAGCCCTCTGGGTTCAAGCTCTACTCATAGACTCATAGACTTTAAGGTCAGAAGGGACCAGTACGATCATCTAGTCTGACCTCCTGCAAAATGCAGGCCTCAAGACCTCTCCCACCCACTCCATGCAGGGTTCAGGGGTTCGCCGCTCGCCAGGCCTTGCTAGAAAGTGGCTGTGGCTTCCCTGGCATTGGTGTCTCAGGGCTGTGTCAACACCCACAAAGGATTTTGAGCCACAAGCTCCTGACGGAGTATGGGTTGGATCGACAGTGCGGGTTGCAGGATATGCCGGGATGGGCGTTCTCTGGAGCGGAGCTGGGCGTGGGGTCCCAGGAAAATAAGCCGGCACACTAGCTCCCTCCTGGCCACGTTTGGAGCCGTTTTCCAGACGTGGGCAAAGACCACCCTGGATATAAGTGAGAAAAGCGTCCGCAAGGGAGCGCCGTTGGAGGAGTTGCTGGCCAGCACAACGCCCGGCTGTTGTCGCAGTCAGGGCCGGAGCTGAGCCAGGTGTGAGCCCCGCCCAGAGCCATTCAGCAGCAGGACAGACACGCGGATCCCGAGTCCCCTGGCAAATCAGGAACTGAGCCAGGCAGCGGAACACGGCCCCAGGAGGAATCAGAGCAAACAATGACCGAGGGGAGTTGGCGGTCGTTTGCCTCTGGGGATTACGGGAACAATAACTTGGCCGTTTCATCCTGCATCTGCAGAAATGCTCTTTTGTTCGCCTTCAAAGGTTCGGTCGTGCTGCTGGACTCAAGCTGTGGCTGGTGACCCTGGGCCTCGGGTCCTGAGCCCACGTTCTCCAGCACCCAGCGCGGCAGCCTCTGGCATTTGAGCTAAAGGAGCTGCTCCGTGGGCCAGTGGCCGCAGCAGGCTGGACCAGAGGAGGACGCTGTAGTAGGACGGACTTTGGATAGCAGCTGAGCCCTCCCTTCACACAGGACCACAGGCTGCCGCTGCCTCTGCGCCATAAGAGCATGCCCCTCCAGCAGATGGGGAAACCGAGTCACGGGAAAGGGCCGCGCCAGGGCTCGGAGACAGAGTTGGGTTCAGAACCAGCAGTGGAAATCAGGGGGCCCGTTCATGGGCTCAGACCTCGGCCTCAGCTTCTGTCTTTCGTTTCTCTTGCCGTCAGCCCCTAGGTAACAAGTGCAGGGCCTGGTGTGGCCGGTTCTGGAGCGGGCAGTGGGGTGGCCATCTGTCCAGGCCGCTTACCCTGCTATCCAAGCACTGACTCAGCCCCTGTAGGCTCACCCTGGCCGCGGCTACAGCCACGCTGGGGAAGACGCAGTAACACAGGACAGCCTGGTTGATTTTTTCACGGTCTTTGATTTAAGCTGGAAAAAAGACAAATTGCAGGAGGCGAATAAGTCGCACGCAGGGTGTTGTGGGTGCTGCACAGACGGACGCCCTTGCACATGCATCGGGAATGGGGTTGTCACCCCAAACGCTGGGCATTTCCTGTCGTCGGCTGCAGCCATAGTGTTTTGGAGGGAGAGGAGCAGTGGGAGAATGGGCTTGTCGTGTTTGGGGGCGGAGAGCTGCAACAGACAGAAAAGCACTTTCCAGTTCTGAGGACGTGGGGGGGGGACGGCCTCTGGGGTTGGAGCTCAGGGTGGGGCGGGCAGAGAAGCTGCTCTCAGTGTTTGGTGTTTTTGCCCAAGTTCAATCTTCGAAGAATAAAACTTGGCCTGGCGATGAGAGCCAGCCTGAGTGAGGGGAAACTGAGGAAGCAGCTAGCCTGAAGCCAGGCCAGGTGGGCAACAGCCTGGAAGTAATGAGTTAGGCCAACTCGATGGTGGCAAATTCGCCGCCGTCAGCTTTATCTTCCTAGATCTATGGAGCACTCAGTGAAGACCCGCTCAATTGACCTGGAATTCGACTCAGTGAGAAGAGCAGCGCTGAGTCAAAGGGACGGCATTTCCCTTCGACTCAGCGCAGTGGAGACAGGGAGGAAGTGGGCTTTAGATGGTCGAAGAGAGATGCGTAAGTTATTATAAGGAGCTTGAGTATCTCCCTTGGAAGTGTGGACCAGGCCTTAGCATGAGCAAAGGAGAGCTCTGCTGTCTGAGCAGAAACAGCTCCCGCTTTATAAAACTGGGGTGGAGGATGGTGAAAACTCATGAACTCTCACTCTGGTCACACAGTCTGGCTACCATCGGGGCAAGAACAGAGCAGCCAGCCTGTGTTTTTCCGCTCAGCATCTCTTCTCTCCCCTCCTTCCTGGGTGAGGGACCAGAGCCAGGATGGGCACCTTTGGATGAGTCTGCCCCACCGTGATTCCCTCGCACCAACGTGAGCGATCATAGCCCCACTGCTGGGGGATGGCAGGGCAGTTCTTTGCACATGCGAGGCTCTGGCTACACAGCAAATCAGAGGCCGTTTTTTTTGCGCAGGGATCTGTACAAAGCTTGCAGCAAGGATAAGAGGATTTTCAATGGAGGGGCTGATGGGCTCAGCAAAGTGTTAAATTTTCCCAGTCTTGGCTCCTGGTCTCCTTCAAAGCATCAGATGAAGTGGGATTTTCTCCCATGAAAGCTCATGCAATAAATAAATCTGTTAGTCTTTAAAAGTGCTACAGGACTCTGGTTTTTTTTCTGCAATAGACTAACACGACTACCCCTTTGGAACTTGGTCTCCTTCAGAGGCAGATTGATTCTTCTTCCTGTCAGACAAGTGACCTACTGCCTCCTCTAGAGCGTGGAAGGTCCCAGATCCCCCGCCCCAGCCTGTACTCTGGGAAGTGGGGCGTGAGTTAAAAACAAAGGGCTACTTGGTTCAGGCAGAGAAAAGGAAATCCTTCTTTACACTTTGTCTGCGTAGTTCACTACCATTGAGGGCACTGGAGGGGAGTGTCATTGGGGGCAAAGGCTGAGGCTGGACATAGCATCCGTAACTTTTGTGCTATAAGCGCTGAAATGGTCCTTGAAAGGGAGCCACCATCATGCTTCAGGGCCACTCACAGGCTGGGGTCAGGAGGGCTTTCTTCTTCCCTTCATATAATAGAGATCTATTGATAGGGCTCATCTCCAGCACATAGCGTCTGGGTGGTCCGGGGATCGGGGAGAGCTAAGCCGGGGGAATGGTCTGTTTGGGGCAGGCGGGTCCATTCTTGTGAAGCAATCGAGCACTGCGCAGAAAGGAAAGGCGTGAGCCCAGCCAGCTTGGATTCTAGTCTGAGTCATTGCCCTTTTCCCACTCTCACATGGCCCGCTGCAGCATCCCTGTGCAAGTCGGCCCATCCCACGTGTGTGAACACAACTGTTTGCCAGAGCTGACGAGTTCCTTGTCACTCAGTGCAGCTGGTGGCCTTGGGGGGGGGGGGGGGGGGAGGGAAGAGCAGGCGTAAGGGGGCCTCCTGTCGGCCGGCTCCTAAAGGCAGCCCCCGTCCAGCTCACACTGCCTGGCGGATGACCGAAAGCCCCGTTTCGCTTTGCCACATGTGAAATTCTAACGCTGGCCCTTCTTGTGTTCTGCTTTGCAGGCGGCTACCCCCTGCGCGCCTCCCGTCAACTATGAGCTGGTAAGTGAGCCGACCCCTCTTCCCCTGTGTACTCCAGCTGCAGCTTCACGGAGACTCCTGCCATCACAGAAAAGAACAGAAGGAAACAGCATTGGCACATGGGGAGGGAGCATGAGCAGAGCGCTAGACTGGGAATCAGGGGAGCCATATTCCCGGCTCTGCCAGGGAGCCGACAGGGCCTCGCATGGCTGCTCTGTGCCTCAGTTTCCCTTTCTAGGCCTTTGTTCCCTCTCTGTCCAGCAAGGGCCCATCATGGTCCTTCCCTGTGACAAGGGCAGTGGACACTCTGAGGGAAGGAGTAGAATTGTTTGGAACCGTCCGTGGAGCTGAGTAAGGTTTCTGTGACCAACTAGCTGGCCCAGAAGGAATCGATCCCTGTGGATGAGCCGGGGTCTGCGAGTGCATGGGTGGAAGAGCGGGTGTGGTGTAGGGAGAGGAAGGGTGGTCCAGTGGCTGAGGTGTTAGCCTGGGACGTGGGGACCTAGGTTCCAGTCCCTCCTCTGCTGCAGGCTCCCTGGGAGACGTTGGCCAAGTCACTTAGTCCTTCTGTGCCTCAGTTTCCCCTCTGTAAAATGGGCCGATAGCCCTGCCTCGCAGGTGGATTGTGAGGGTCCATGCATTGAAGGTGGTGAGGTGCTCTGGGAATAGGCTAATGGGGGCTTAGCTAGATAGGGAGGTTGGCATGGCAGAGGCTCATTTCTGGGGGGGGTGGGTGCTGGGACCAGCGCTGGAAGAGTCGGGATGAGGGGTGAGCAAAGGCTGTTCACAGCCAGACCGGGGGGGCGTGTTTCCAAAGGAGCCAGTGAATTCCCTCTGTGGCCCAAGGCAGCCCACCTGAAAATGCCGAGGGCAGGGCAGGCTGCAGAAAGAGATCAGATTCTCCTGGACTAATGGCTAACGCTGCGGTTAGATTCCCCGACCGGTCACTGACTGTGGCTCCAGACTCTGATCCCCCCACGCTGGTTCTCAAGAAGTTACGCAGCCCCCTTTACGGCATTTCAATCTCCGTCCCCGGTCAGCCAGTAGGTCCAGGAAAGAGAGAATTATTTAAAACTCTCTGCCCTTCATCAAAACGTTCTCCAGACCCCAATGGGTCAGCCACGTTGCCAGATCAAAGGAAGTCTGGCTCTTCCCCCAAACGCCATGCTGCCTGTCAATCCTTCAGTGACTTATTATAAAAGGAAAGAGAAAAGGGATAAGAGGAATGTTAAATGCTTGGCACAATCCGATACACACAAAGGACTGCAAGATCCAAATAGATCAGATTCTCTGCAGGACTGTGCGGTTTGCAGGGCTGTGCCGTCCCCGTGGGGCACATCTGTACTTGGATGGTCTCAGGCCTTTATTTCACAGCTTCGGTTGCAGATGAGCTGACCCAGGGGTCAGAAGCAGGAATGGAGACAAGAGGGGACGGTGCACCTGCCTTTTATGTCATATGGCTTGTCCCAAACACACAGCACCTGGCGTGGCAAAGCCTCCATTCCTGGGCATGGCCCATGTCCTGCTGACTCGTAAGCTGCAACCCCCGAGTTCTCTCACTGGATTCATTGGACCCGGCGTTCCCTTGATGGGCTGTTAAGCCGGCTTTGTGCTGCTGCCATCCTGGCTGTGGTGTCCCCAAAAGCAGAGCCCCAGGGAAACACCAGCGCAGCACACGAATTCAGAGCTCCTCAGAGAACCCTGACGCCTGCAGATAAACGTGCTTGTGAGTCTTAGTGAATTGCACTCCCCACCAGCCCCCGCCGTGGCCGAACTGGGGCCCCCTTGAGAGAGCCTGGCTTGCCCTGAAAACGGCCGTTGGACTGTCAGTCCCTGGGCATTGTGTCCCCAAGAGCCCTGGGCTCCAGAGGGGCAGAGACGCTGCCTGCTCAGAAACATGCCCTGGGCTGGGGGCTCAGTAGGGGCGCTGTTCCTGCAGGGCCGTACTGAATGGCTGTACGACTCAGGGAGCCAGCTGGGCAAGGAGATGTCAGCCGTGGCTGATGGTGATGAGTAAGTTTCTTGTGGCAGGTGAATTCAGTCCTGATGTGGAGTCTGTGCTGTCACTGTCCTCATCCCCTGGCGATAGCAGTGGGGGAAGATGGATCTCCCCTTGCTAAACGATGCTGCTGGAACTACTGGAGAATCTCCACTTGCAGTACAGGGCCTGTGACACACACAAGAGCAGGTACAATACCCTCCAGAAGAGGACAGTTGTGCACATGCACACGAGGCATTTCTAGGTAGAGATGGCATCGCAGGAGCTAACTGCTGGCGTGTGACGTGATTTTGCCTCATAATCCTCCTCTGTTGGCCCCTATACGCTGTCTGAGCCTATTTTCAGCACACTAGGTCCTGAGTTGTTTGCCAGCAGGAGTTCTGTTCAGGTCTGGTTCAGCCCGGAACCGGGCCCAGCCCAGGTGCTATTGTGGGGTAACACCAAAGGGGATGCAGGGTGCTGCATACAGATACAGCAGACTTTCCTGTATCCTCGGCCCCAACCCCTGAGCAGCATCCCAGGTGGGTGGGGAATTCCCAGGAGCAGGTATCTAGCTCAGCGTGCTCACTTTTTTGGCCCCTTGCGTTGGGAAAAACCTGCAGGAAATCAAGCTGAGGAACCTGCGTTTAGGGGAACAAATTCTCCTTGTCATATTCTAGGGGATGTTGTGCAGAAAGATTCGTTCACTCCATGATGAAAACAGGCTGAGGGGTAATGCTCACATCCAGATCTGGCATAGGCTGCAGACTGGACAAACCCATGGGCTCCTGGCTTCAGGATTAGATGCAGCCTGCGGTAGATATCCGAGCCAGCTGTGCAATTCAGGGCTAGAAATGGATTGGACCCTGAGCCCGCATGGCTTCTGGGGATGGGCGGGGGCCACGATCCATTTAGAACACATGATTCTTAAACCACACGAATGTCTTGCGAGTCCCATCACACCAGAGCCTGCTCGGATTCCCCTGAAGCCAAGTAATTCCTTGTCCTCTGCTCACCCCGGTGGTCTCATCTGAAATTGCTGGGGTGGCCGGACTGTGCTGGGAACAGTACCATTCGGGGTGCCGGGGCCTGCCGTTTTTAAGGCTGAGGCCAGAGAATCCGAGTCTGGATTCTCACAGGTTTAAATTCCCTTCTTTCTGTGTGTTGCTCTGTCGTCCCCAGGAGACTAAACTCTTGTGCCCAGGCAGAGAGGGGAGTGAATTTCTAGCACGTGCATGGGGGCAAGCATGGAGCAGGATGGGGGGCCATTGCCGTGTCTTCCCTTTGCCTGACTGACAGTCGAATCCCTACAGAGGGGTTCAGAGCCCTGCACGGCTCAGGCTCAGCTTTAAGCATGAGTGGCTGCAGTCAAAGGGACTTGAACACACACGGGCAGGAGCCGGCCTGTAGCTTTTTGCCTTCTCCAGACACTTCAAGCCTGTGGCTGGCCATCCCTCTGAACTTGTCCCTCCCCCAGCCGCAAGCAGGACACGTGCTGCAGAGGAGCCTGGCAGCTGGGAGATAGGGGGCTGAGTGGGCACCATGCCACCAAAGAGTTATTTTGACATCTATGCGGTTAGTGTAAGGAGCCCCCAGGGTGGGCTTTTCCCCTGCCTAGAAAAGCAGACACTGGCTCCTGGCCGGTGTGGCTCTGGTAGTCCTGGCCAGACTTCTCTGGAAAGCCTCCAACTTACGGAGGGGATCTAGGGGGTTTCGAGTGGATCCGATGCCATTCTGGACGGCAGCTCACCTGTGCAGTGGCTACTCCGTTAACAGGCAGCACAGCCGGGTGACGGATATTCCTCTCCTTTTAGATCATACTTCGAGGTCCCGTGGGCTCAGTCCACGGCTGGCATGGGGCGGAAGGCTGCGCCGTTATTGTCTGTGTGCAGTGCTGGGGAGGCTAAAGCTGGGCACCTCCTGGCAAGCAGCCGAAGGGGAGCACGTGCTGCTGAATTTCCATGCAGCTCCTGCCCGGTCAGCAAATTGCCCAGAGCGTAGGCATCGTCAGTCCCAAGCAATCAGAAATGAGGGGTGGGACTTTGAGTTTCTGACCTTTCGGGGATCCCTGCTTTGCTGTTTTCAAGCATTTCTCGGCAGCCCCTCAGGGGCCAGGAACTTGTTTATTTGGAAACGTGAGCTGAGGGTTTCCTCCAGTCCTATGACTCCAGGAGCTGGGGCTTTAAGAACATCAACTAGCGCGAGGAAATCACCAGAGCTGGGGTTCCCTTCCTCGACCACAGTGCGCCCCGGAGGCAATGAAATCCTCATCGGTGCAGGCGTGAAACTGACAAGCTCCCCCTGCAGGAGGCCAAACTGTTCCCCACCTGCCCTCCACTGGCCGGGGAGATCATGCCAGGAAGTGGGGATGTGTTCAAGTATCCAGAATGGCGCAGGGCCACTGTGCAGAGGCTGGTCTCTGTCATCCTGTAGCGCATGGGGCGTTTTCTTCCCACCCGGAGAGATCACTCCAGCAGATGTGCCTTGGGCTTGTTTTCTTCTCTTTATTATTTTCACCCCTTGTTTTCCCTGGAAATCTTGTGTAAGTCAGAAACAATTAGGTTGACAGGCAGCAGGGATCCGTTTGCCGGAGTGAGAAACAAGCCAGCAGTCTCTGCTGCTCGAAGAGGAAGAGAGAATTGATAAAACAGCTGCCTCGTGAAACAGCCCCTGTTGTTCCATCTGAACACGGAGCTGGATGGGCCCTCGGGGACGAGGCGCTGGCTTCTCTTGTAAACAAGATCTCTGCTGCGTTTAGCTCTGACATGTAACGCTCTTTGTTATTGTAGGGCTGTATGTGCGTGTTGGGCCCGGCCCTCTGGTTTGTTATCGTAGGGTTGCTCCTGAGAGTTGGCTTGTGCGTGCTGTTTTCTTAGCCCGTGGGTGCTCTTTGCTGGGTGAGCTGGCTGGTGTGGGGTCACTCCCTGCTCCCTGAACAGACCCCCCCAAGCTGACATGTCTTCACCTCCCCCTGTCCCACGGTCCTAGCCACTCGGGGTGTCTCGCCAAGCGGGCCTTGGGATTAGGCAGGGCCCAAGGGATGCAAGAAGCTGGGTCCTCCTGGGGATACGTGGACTCCGTTTGGTGATCCTTTCCACGGCGTGGCTGTCGTGGCACTTGGGTGCTGCCGCTTGTGAAATGGGCCCGGGAGTGATTCCTTCCTGGGGTGCAAAGTGGGGCTGATGGGAGCAGGGACAGCTGGTGGGGTTGGGAATCTGTCCTTCCCTGGCCTGGCCCAGGCTCTCGACTCCTTTCTCCATGGCACCGGTAATCCAAGACACGGGTGTGAGGCGGTGGCCAACTTCGCTCTGCATTTTCTCCACGGAGGCTGAGAGAGTCCATGAGTGTCCGTGGGAGCCGAGTGCGGGGCATACGGCATGTTCCTGATCCCCTCCCTCGAGGTCAGCGTGTCTCTGTGGTGGCTGCTTCAGCCCGTACCCAAGGTCCTGCGTGGGCGGGTGTGGAAAGCTCTGGAAATGGCCCTCAGTGTTGGGGATCGTGGGTCCCAGGGCTGGAGGCCACGGACAGAGCAGTGGATGGGGTAAAGAACTTATTCCACTTTAACAGCATCCCTGGCGATGGGTACGATGCAGGAACCTGGCAGGACACAAACCTCGATCTAGGACCGGAGCGAGGGGACTTTCCCTCGGGGTGTCCTTGAACCCTGAGAAGCCAGATGCCCACCTGTCCCCTGACTGATGTGCTGCCCCTAGGATTGGCAGAGGGATGTGATTGAGGTTGGCCTCTGGGCATCTGCTTGTTCTTCATTGAGATTTAAACCCAAGAGCTACCAGCTGGAAACCTGCCCATTCTGTCCTTCTCCCCTCAGGGAGCCTGGAGTATCTTTCTGCTGAATCTCAGATCCAGACCTCTGTTCTCTGGTTATAGGCAGCGGGAGGATGTTACCACGGGAAAACAGGCCGAATAAATAAACCCAGAGCGAATCTGAAACTCCCTCTGCTCGAGAAGCGGGGGCTCCTTCGGAAAGAAGGTGGCCAGGGGGTCTGCAGAGAGCCAGGAGAGACTGCAGAAAGGGCCGTTCCTCCCTGTCGGGTGGGGCCCGGGGTGGGAAAAGAGGATGTTAGGACCTGATCCAAACGCTTGTATCTGGTAGTGCCAAGGAGCGGGGGACGGGGGTCCACGCGGACCCCGTGGGGGGGGGGGTGTTCACGAGGGAGGGTGCCCATGGGCAGGTAAGTATGAGATGCGTGAGTGAGAGCGTCCGGGTGCAGGTGAGCGTGTGAGCACACCTGGCTGCTGGTCACCGGCGTGTTTTAGTGGGGTGGTGGCTGGAGATCAAACCTGCCAGCGTCACTTCGACTTTAGTGGGACGGCAAAGGCATGTCCTTTGGGAGAGTCCGGCTGTGTCCCGGAGACTGCCTGGGTGCAAGATATCTCCTCGCTGCTGAGTTTCTTGTTCCTTCCCCTCCAGGATCCAGGGCTGGTCGCTGTCAGAGAGGACCCCGGGCTGGGCTGGGGCTGCTGAGATCTAGGCTGGCAGTTCTTTTGACAGGACAGCTCATCCAGCGGTGATCGGGGCACACGTCAGCCACCCGCACTCCTGAGCTCATGGGCGGCCACGTGTGGGTGTGGCAATGGGGCCCCGTTCCCCGGTTCTGCTTCTGTCCGGCTGAGGGCAGGCGGTCGGCGTGGCCTGTACACACCATTGTGTTTGGATCGGTGGGTTGTGTAGATCAATCAGTTTCGTGTGTCCTCTGCTCTAATCAGGTTCCTCTACCGCGCTCACCATCATCGCCCCGAGCGCCTTCCCATCGTGCATCAACAAGAGACGGACATCTGCCGCTTGTTCCTTGTTCTCCCTGTCCCCGAGGGAGAAGTGTGTGGCCGTGTTTCGCTTTGGGAGGACCTTGGGCATGTCCCAGCCCCCTTCCTCTCAGTGTCTGGGCCCGTCTGGGCTGGCATTTCAGTGTGAGACAGGCCAAGGTCACGATATTAACAAACGCCGAGTGATTTTTGGCCTGACTGCCCCTGGGGCCCCAGGACTGGCACGTGGAATCACTCGTCTCTTGTGACGTCTCTCGTGCAGCCTCCTTTCAGGTCAGCCCTCCTGTAGGCTGTGTGTCCTTCAGGGGCGATCTCTGAAGATACTTCTCTGTCTTCGAGCACCTCACAGTCTTGGTCTATGTCCACTCGCAATGCCCTCCCACCCCCTGCTTCCCCAGAGCTATCAGCCCCATTCTGTAGGTGGGAAACTGAGGCACGGAGCAACCACCGCCCGGATCCACAGAGGTGTGCAGGACGAGAGGCCGGAGGACTGAATTCAGTGGAAGTTAGGGGCCAAGAACCTTTGTGCTCTAAACCCATGTGACTTGCCCAGGCTCGCCGAGCGAGTCTGACCAGAGCAGGAATTGGAACTGCTGTCTAGGTTAACCACGGAGCTATCCATCCTCTTTGCAGTGGCCACACGGCCTAACCTGTCCTCCGTCGCTCTGCTAGCGCCGAGACCAGCTGGAGTGGGGGGCGTTCGCAAGGACCCCGCCCGATGGGAAGTGAAGTGAGCGGCACCTTTCGTTTTTCACACTGGCCGCCAAATCTCCCAAGCACCTATCTTGTGCGCGTCCCTGCCAGCCACCGGGGTACGTCCAGCCTTCACCCAGCTGCTATTATCGCAGGCTGCGGTTTAATCTCCCCTGCCACATCCCTGCTGCAAACACCGCTAGGAGCGCGCCAGTCCCACAGGAAACTCGCCAACCCGCTCCAGGGGACTTATCTGGAGAAAAAACACGGTCTTGTCTGTTTGGGGCCGTTACTGTGGTTTCAGGAGGAAGCCAAAAGGGGCTGTGAAAGTGCCCAGCCTCGTCTGGAGATTATGGCCAGAGTCTCTTGCGAGCCAGGAATGAGAGGGAAAGGGCTGTGTCTGGCTGATCCAGGCCATGGCTGGAACCGGGGCAGGGTGGAGGATCGTGGGCTGGAGTGGGGGGCTGTGGGGAGTTTGAAACGCCCGTATGTCCCTGCCCTGCTCCAGGCAGATGAACAAGCTGGCCCCAAAGACATCTCCCATCATCGACAGCGCTGAAATGTCCCGGCATCCCAGCAGTAAGCAGCAGCGCTCAGGACCGGCTGGGGTCAGTATTGTGGCCCTGGGGTAGCCCCCAGAACAATCACAGCTTTGTGCAGACAAGCCCGTCTATCCGTGGGGAAATCACCCCGCGTGACTGCTGCTGAGAGCCCCGACGCCATGGGGATGGGCACTAGAAGAAACTCTACCAACCATAGCAGTAGGAGCAAGACGTGACAGGGATCCCCTCGCTTAGAGAGCCCCGTTGACCAGCTGGGGGGACTGGCCCCTGGCTCTGAACACAGTACTCCCCTGGACAGGCTGCGCCAACCTCCTAGCTCCACACCTGGCAGGCCGGTGAGGCTTCTCAGCTCGTACTTTGCCCAGTCACTGGGGTCTGGACTGGAGACCTTTGCCGGGGAGCTTGGGTGAGATGAGGCAGGTCTTGTGAGCCACCTGCCGGGGACGGATGGTTGGGCCACTCAGTAGGAATGTCGCCGTTCAGGTTTGCCCACTCTCTTAATCAGACGCCTCCGTGGCGGAAGTGCACCAGGATGCCACCGAAAGAGTCTCCGGTTTCACTTACCCCTTTTCCAAGTGGCTGTTGCATTCGTAGCCCAGTTCTCAACTCTCCTGTCTCCTGGGAACTGAACCTGGAAATGGTGGGGGTGAGAGATCCCACTTCCCTCAAGGGCAGAGCAGCCTCCCTAACTAACGCCTTCCCCTACAATGTGCTTCCTGCAATCAGAAAGAAGGTCCCTGGGGCCTCCTTTTCATTTCCAGAAGACCGGAGCGTTAAATCGGCAGGGCTTGCTCCCCATGGGGTTAGGATCCATCCAGCCATCTCGGTTGGCTCTCGGAGGCTTGCCAGGCTGCTCCGTGGGTATCGACTCACACCTGCGCTCAGCATGGCTCTCTGGATTCCTGGAGCCACATCAGACGCTCGGTTCTGGAGGCTGCTCCCTCTGGGTCGCCGAGCAGCACGAGCCGCCTCTGGGGAACGATGGAGTGGAATCGTTTGCTCACTCCCTGGATGTGTTGTCTTCCTAGCTCCATGCTGACCAGCCGTTCTCCCTGCTTCTGTGGTTTCCATTAGGCGTAAGCACCAAGCAGGACTGGAGACATTGCTCTGCGGGTGTCCTCAGCCTGAGCTGATTTAGGGCGGGTCCCATCTGCGGCTCAGATCCTCCAGGGAGACCCTCTATCTCTGCAGCCTGCATCGGGAGAGAGGGCGCTCAGCGTTGTGCTGGATCAGGCACATAGAGCAGACCCAGGGTTTGCTGGCAGGGGGCGGCTGGCTGGTAAACAACCTTCCTTTCCACTCGGCGTGGGCTCTCAAGGCGCGTCTGGGTGGCTCAGGGCGATCTAATGGTGTTCAGAACCATTGCAGGGACTCGTACACATCTGTGGTGTTTGCGTCCCCACCAAAACTGGCAGTGCAATAGATAAATCGTGGTGGGCCGTGGCTGCTGGCAGGGAGCCTCGCCCCCGGCTTTGGTTAGTTACATCAGCTCTTCACTGGGAGCGTTGGGCAGCTGAGGGAGCAGGATGAGATCCGGGAGGCACCCTCATTTCTTCTGTTCTGAGCTGGGTCTATCAGGCCTGGAACGTTTCACACGGCTGTTTGGGGCTAGGAGCACCCCACGAATTGGCTTCCTCCAGTGGGGGCCGTTTGGAAACAGCTGTTTGCAAAGAGACAGACCTACATTTGAACTGCAGAGAAGCCCAGCCCAGCTCCGCATGTGGAATGAGGCTTGAATCAGCTGTCCAAGGGGCAACAAGGGCCGTGTGACAGAGAAGAGCGACTCCTTGTTTGTTAGTGTTTTTTCTATAGGGCCACTCTGTAAAATGAGCTGTCCCTGCCCTGGGGAAATAGAGGCGTACTCTTTCCCACTCAGACTCTGCCCAGTACATGTACAAACCCCATCGAGACAAGTCTTCCTTTGCTAAGTACCTCCTTACCTACCTGTCAGTTTTCATTCCTTCGTCCCTTCACAGGGGTAGCGGCCCTCCCCGCTAAGTAGCTGCAGTAAAAGAATAAGTGGTCACTTTGAAAAGTTGCGGTGTTTTACCAGGAGATCTGCATTGACCAGTCATGGGTCCCGTCCCCCCCATCTACAGATCCGCACATTGTCCCAGTTAATCCTATCTGTGGTCAATTCCTTGAGGTTTTAGTCATGACGCTACGTTTGTTTCCATCCCGCCACTGAGTGCAAGCTGTCTGCTGTAAATAATCAAGGAGTCCAGTGGCACTTTTAAAGACTAACAGATTTATTTATCGCATGAGCTTTCGTGGGAGAAAATCCCACTTCGTCAGACGCTTTGAAGATAGGAAAGTTACAGAATGGGGGAAAATTAAATGCAGGGAAGTGTATGACATAGGATCGGGTCAGGCTGTAACAGCAAATCAAAATAGGTGTTAGGATTCAAACACTGGGGAACAGCACATAGAGGAGGGGGAGATCAAATCACCTGTTGTAATGAGGAAAAAAAATACATAGTCCCTGTTTAACCCTAAGGCAACTGAGTCGATTTTGCATATAAATTCGAGTTCTGTTTGAAGCTGTGATTTGTTATTCATCTGTTTCAGCACAGTTATTAGCAAGACCAATGGAGTGAGCAGGGAGAGTGACGTGTTCCCCTATTGGTTTTTGAATGTTGTGATTTCTGATGTCAGATTTGTGTCCATTTATTCTTTGGGGCAGAGACTGTCCTGTCTGTCCAATATATAAGGCAGAGGGGCATTTCCGGCACATGATGGCATAAATCACATTGGTGGATGAGCAGGTGAACGAACCCTTGATGGAGTAGGTGGCATGATTAGGCCCTGTGATGGTGTCATCAGTGTAGATACGGGGGCAAAGTTGGCAGCGTGGTCTGCTGCAGGGATATGTTCCTGCTTTAGTGTTTCTGTTGTGTGATCTGTAGTTGCTGGTGAGTATCTGTTTAAGGTTGGGGGGCTGTCTGTCAGCGAGGAGAGGTCTGTCTCCCAAGGCTTGAGAGAGTGAGGGATCATCTTGTAGAACAGGCTGTAGATCTTTGATGATGTGGTGAAGAGGTCTGACTTGGGGGTTGTAGGTGGCGACCAGTGACGTTCTGTTTTTTTTCTTGGGCTTTTCCTGCAGTAGTTGACTTCTGGGTACCTGTCTGGCTCCGTCAATCTGTTTCTTCACTTCCATGGGTGGGTGCTGTAGTTTTAAGAAAGCTTGATAAAGATCCTGAAGGTGTCTGTCTCTGTCCGAAGGATTGGAGCAAATGCGGTTATATCTTAGGGCTTGACTGTAGACAGTGTATTGTGTGGTGTGTCTTGGATGAAAGCTCGAGGGCTGTAGGTAACTAAAGTGATCAGTAGGTTTGCGGTATAGGGTGATGTTTATGTGCCTATCTCTAATTTGCACTGTAGTGTCCAGAAAGCGGATCTCCTGTGTTGAGTGTTCCAGGCTCCATTTGATTGTGGAGTGGAAATTAAATCTCTGTGGAAATCTTCAAGGGCCTCCTTAGCGTGGCAGCTGGGAGCAGGTATTCTAACCTTCACGCCATGTTTATATGCCCTCTTGTTCGTTGGAAGGAAAGCAGGGCAGCGTTGCCAGCGGTGGTGATTTTCTTCACGCCCCTCACAATAGTCTGTGTTTCTGGCCCCCGGCTCCTGGCGCGCCTTGTGTTGTGGGAATGCTTGAAGGTGCCGTTGATGCTCTTTGTTGAGTGACCTTATCTCTGGGTGCGTCTAACCCGTCAAGCTAGGTGTGATTTCCAGCTGTAGGGGACATTGATCAAGCACACTTTAACCAGAGTGTAGCCGTGATGGCATGGGGTGAACTGTGCTGCATCTGACCCCGTCCGAGATGTGGGCATCTACTCCGGGGGACAGCCCTTCCCACCACGGCTACTCTGCAACTTAAGAGCACTCGTGCTGCGCTCTGAGTCGGCCCATGTATGTCTCCGGGAGTTAGAAATGACACCCCGCCCTGCCAGTTTGGTGTGTACATGCTGCTCTGTGGGAAATCCCATGTCTCTGCACAGAACCGGCTTTCCAGGGATTTCAGGCCTTTGATGCTCTCCTTTGAGTCCTGGGCTGGGAAGGAAGTGGGGCATCTGAGCCTCTCCTGGGAAAAGTAGCTTGAGGGACTTTTGATATGTACGGAGTCTTATCTCTCTCTTCTCTCTTTCCACAGCCGTCCAACGGGGAGAGCTCCATGAAGCATGTAGACACCACAGTAAGTGAAATGCCCATATGCATTCGCGTGCGGAGATCGGTCTGAACAGGGTGGTGGTGGGGAGCCCAGACTCCGAGTCCTGCCCCGCTTCCTGCTAAACAGTGGGAGGTCTTGGAGCTGGGCCATCGAGCAATTTCCTGAACTGAGAAGGACCATAGTGAGAGGTGCTACGAAAGGGTGATAGCATACTCACGCGTCCCTGGATTTATTTTTTCCTCCCGTTCTGTAATTTCTCCATCTTCAAGTGTCTGAGGAAGTGGGATTTTCTCCCAGGAAAGGTCACGTGATAAATAAATCTGTTAGTCTTTAAAAGTGCCCCAGGACTCCTTGGTTGTTTAACATGGTAACGGCACAGGTTGCGACTGGTACATTCCATGCTAGGTCTGAGGAGCTGAAATCAGAAATCCTGGATCGAGTGCCAGCTGCGAACTGAGCGGAATGACCACGGCATCCAACCCGGAGCTGGGCAACCTGGCTGTGAGAACAAGAAAGTGGATTTCAGCTACCCCCACCTCCCAGAGCTTGGCTGTGTTTGGGAGCTACTCTGCAGAGCTGAGAAAGGACAGCTCAAATGTTCTCCCTGGTCATTTTAATTCCTGCTGCCTCCCAGTGTCCAGGTGGAGGCACTGAACTGGCTGAAGACCCATCCAGGAGGTTTCTTGGACCCTGGCCAGCGCTAGAAATCTCCTGTGAGACGCTCAGCCTGTGTAGGAGATGCCGATGCTACTGGATTCCTCTCTAAACCCATCAAATCTTTTGTGTTTCTCCAGCCTCCACAGGCCCGTACCCCCATCTCTGTACAACAGCGCATTGGAACCTGGCTCCACTACTGTGAGCCAGCGATCCAGCCTAACTGAGTAACCAGCCAGCTAAATCATGTGGAATTAAACTGAGCAAGGCTTCTGTCTGCAGCAGCAAAACAGCCCTTTGTTGGCACTGGTTTTTTTTTCCATTACGTGCACAACTGTAAACATCCTTGTGGGCATCTGACAGCAGGATTAAGGGCTGTTTATTGCCACGAGCAGCAGCAACGCCCTTGGCTGCAAGGTTGAAATTTGCATCTGACCTGTACCGCCGGTCTGTAGGGGGCATCGGACCCGCCAGAAGGCCAGATGGCATTTGTCCTTTATACTGTGGTAGCTCAGACACAGAGTACAAGCCTCTGCCCCAAAGATCTTCCAGGTGAAATAGACAAGAGGAGGATTACCGGCACTATTGGGCAGATGGGAGATGGAAGAAAAGTGGCTTGGCCAAGGTTAAACAGAAAGTCGGTGGCAGAGCATGGAACTGAACTTGGGTTCTTGAGTCTCGGTGTATTTCGTGGGCGGTAGTGGGTGCCCATCGGATCGCTTTGCTGGAGCAGCTGCCGATCGCTGTGTGCATGGGGCTGTTGGAACTTGGATTTGTTATTGGTTTGGAGAGAAGAGCCGTGCTCCCGTCCCGGCCAGGACTCAGCACTTCCCTTGCCATGTCTGCTGAGGTAAATACACTGGAGGGTGGATGGTGTGATGCAAACAGCTGGGATTGCATTTATTGCCAGACCCACTGCCTGAGCTGTCTCTTGGACCTTTCCTTCCCCCGTCGGATTTGGGACGACTCCCGTCTCCCATCAGAGGTCGCCTACAAGCCGTCTGCGGAAGGGGAGCCGGGGAAACTGCCTGTGAATCGCAGCTGGCGGCAATGTTCAGTCCCAGGAATCATGGCCCGGGTGATTGTTTCCTGCTGAATCAATGCAAGAAACAGGAGCTCTGTTAAAATCAGTGTGTGGCTCCTGCTGGGCTGGCCCGATCAGCCATTCCAGCCGGGTACTTATGGCCAGGAGAGCAAGTCATGCCCAGCTCTGGGCCTCAGTTTCCCCATCTGTCCGGTGGGGTTGATGATTCCCGCCCTTTGAGAGCTACCATGGGAAGCGCTGAGAACGGTCGTCGTTACATCCTGTGCGCCTGACTTTAGTGGGCAGGTTCAAGGCGGGCTCCTCTTACCCAGCCCTGCTAACATACTTTCTGCTCTGGCTCCTCACTTTCAGCCTAGAAGTGAAGGAGGCAGGGCTGACCCCGCTGGTCGCCAGGGTCCCCACCCAGCCCAGTTGTGGAGAGCCAGGTGCTCCGATCACCCACTGCCAAGCCCCAGTCCCTAGGGGGTGGCCGATACCCCAGAAGTCTCTCCAGCCACGGATTGTGGGGCGCGGCAGCTGGGTGCAGGAATGACCGCGAACCCTCCAGTGCCCTGGAAGCCGCCACCTTTAGACACTGGCCCTTCTCCGCACCCTCCACCCCACGGCTCAGTTTTGCCGTCTGCTCTGCACTGGGGCGCTGGGCGAGGGCCATCACTGGCCGTGATCCTGCCAATGCATACAGTTTAGAGGTGGGGCAACGCCCCTCCCAGGGTTCCCCCGAACTCCGCCTGTGGGGGCCCACCCAGGACTGTCACAGTCTGCGGTTTGGGAAGCCCTGTGTAACGTAGGGCCCGGAGATTTTAGCCTGGATTCTAACAATGAATGGGGAAGGGCTATTAAACCTCGTGCTATGGGGTGCAAATCAGTCAGAACAGCACTGAACGCGGGGGGCAGATTCTCCCCCTTTGCTTCCCCTGCGACTGTTCCTAGGGTCAGAGACGGGACCCTGGAGTCCGTGCCTGTCTAGCGATGTTAGCCGGTGGCTGTGGTACTCAGTGATCGGCTAGATAAATTGGGTCTGGGTGGGGTGCGATGGAAGCGAGGTGGGGCCAGCCCCGCGAGGCAGCGATCGCCCCAGTCGGATGCATGTGAGAGGATCTCTTTGTTGCATCCCTCTCCCCGCAGCTTGTCCATGAGGAGTCCTTAATAACATTAGCCGGGCGTTCTTATTCCTATCAGCTGACAGCTGCCTGACTCTTCCTCGTGGCGGGAGGGGGCCGGAGGAGTGGGTGGGGGAAGGCAAGTAAATGCCAGGAGCGCCCTTGTGGTTAGGCTGGCCGCAGAGCAGGGGATCGGTGGAGCTCAGGCAGGACGATTGAGCCTGCCTCGCGCCCATTAACGAACCCCCCTGCCGTCCAGATTAACTGCCCCGGGGGGACTGGCTGGGGGAGATTGGGGGGCAGGAGCAGCCATGGCTTGGAAGTGGATTAGCAAGAGCTTCTCCTTGTCCAAGGTAAGTCCGTGGGCCGAGGAGCGAAGGTGCCAAGGTGGGGGTGGCAGGAGAGAGAGGGCTGTGCTGATCCCTCCGGCCCGGGCTCATGTCCCCCGCTCCGGGCAGGGCTGGGAAACAGGCCTCCTCGGGGAAGGGTGGCATCTCCGGTGGCATACGTCGCTGCAGCAGCAGTACAGGAGATGCCCGGGCAGATGCGGGGGTCTGAGAAGTCTGCGAGTGAGAGAGATTTCCCGTGGGCGTCTGGTCTCATTTCCTGAACACAAGGAGCTGGCGAAAGGCTGCAGGTTGGGCGTTGAGGACATTTGGTTCCCCCTCCAAGCGCACCCTGCTTGGCCCGTCGGTTCTAGCCCCAGGGAGCTGTTCCCTGGCGGGTAGCACCGCAGACTGGTGCACGTGGCTCCTGGGGTTTTTTGAGCCCTCTTTCCTCTGCTGATTCCTGCCCAGTCTCCTGGGTGCTCTCGTGCCCGCTGGGAGCTGGAGGGGAGCCAGCTCGGTGTGTGCTGGCTGAGGATGCCCCTGGGGGCGCGGTTCCCAGGTGAAGGGGGCTTTGCATCAGCAACGGGGCACCCCGGTGTGTCCATCATGCCTGAGCTGCTGACCCCTGCTGCCCTGAGGACGCCAGGGGGCAGAGGCAAAGCAGGTACGTGGGGCAGTCCAGTGCTGCTTTGCCTCTGCCTGCCCAGAGGGGACTACTCGGAGCCTTGAAGGGAACGCCCACGGT
Organism: Pelusios castaneus; assembly: GCA_007922175.1. Classification (NCBI taxonomy): domain Eukaryota; kingdom Metazoa; phylum Chordata; order Testudines; family Pelomedusidae; genus Pelusios; species Pelusios castaneus. The sequence goes on from ML685777.1 coordinate 1,752,573, forward strand.
GCAAGTGGAGCCATGGGTGGGGCCTGCTGGAGCCCGAGGCTCGGGGCCGTGGGTTTTTCTTCGCAGCCTGGACGTCCCCATGTCTGGTTGGCAGGACAGCTCAATGGCTGCCCGCGTTCTGCAGGAGGCCAGACCGAAAGCCAGCCCCACAGCTGGCCCCCTTCAGAGTTTGCTGCGGGGCTCCGGGAGGCCGCGCCGTCTGGTGGAATCCGGGAACAGGCCCACCTGATGGCCACGCGCTGCCTTGTAGCCCTCCCAGCCCGGGCAGACGGCTGGTGCCAGTTGGCAGTGATGCGGTAGCGACTCCAGAGGAGACTCGGTCTTGCCACCCGAGCCCAGATGCAGGCACCTGGGGCAGGATCTAGGCTGAGATCCATTCGCAGAGGCGATCCCGCTATTTTGAGCGTGAACCCTGCTAGCAGGAGCCATCTCCCTGGGCCGGGGGCCTGTGGCTAGCTGCATTTTAGACACAGCCTAAGGGAAGGAGTTCTAGCTAGGAGGAAGGGATCCGGCATGTGGTGTCTCCTCTCGCTGATCTCGGCCATGCGCTTGCAGGTGCGCAGCCGTCGGGAGCAGGCCTGCCGTTAATGAGAATGGATGCAAACTCTTCAGGCGCATGGGGCGGGCCTGAATTTGCTGGGTCAGGGTTAGTGAGCGTGAAATGCGGCTGCCGCTCTGTGTGCAATCGGGTTTCCCATGGAGAAAGGCAACGCTCCGTCAGCTGTTGCTTGAAAAGGGCCTATAGGGAAACCACTGGGACTTTCTGCTGTGGGAAGCCAGGCTGACTTGACAGATCTGGCCAACCTCGAAGGGGTAACTTTCCGCTCAGGTAGCAAACAGGGGCTTAGGAAGGAGACAGAGGCCGTGACGGCTAACATCAGCCAAACTCAGTGTCCTCTGGAAAACCCCTCGCCACATACAGCCCCCCGTGATCCCTCCTTTCCTTAATTACAGCCAATCAAGCCATTCCAAGGTGATTTGCAGCTAGAGGGACCGGGCCTCCTTCCCTCTCCTTTGGGATCGTATTTTCCATCTTGGTGCCTCTCAGCCCCAGCTGGGGACCGCGGGGAGGGAAGGCTGAAGGATGTCTTCGAAGGGGCAGCTCCTCTTGAAAATGTCCCAGCCCAGGAGGAACCAGACCCCAAAATCAGGTGTCCTGGACCGCTGTCGCCTAACCCTACAGCCTGGCCTGTCCAGGTTGTGATATAAGGATGGCTCCTTAATCGGACTTAGATGACCAGGTAGCAAGTGTGAAAGATTGGGACAGGAGCTGAGGGGGAATAGACACCTATATAAGACAAATATTGGGACTGTCCCTATAAAATCAGGACATTTGATCACCCTAATCAGGTCTAACAAGGGCTTCTCACTGCATGTCCTCTTGGGGACTCCCAGTAGGAGGCACTCTAGGTCTGTACTGAACTAACGTCACCGCACAAGCCCAAATTCCTCCTGCAGTTTCAGTCCTGCACAGGATCTTTGCTTGGTGTCCTCGGCTGTTTTGTGTCAGGCATATTTAAATAGCGGCCACACTCCACCCCAGAGGGAGCTGCATCTCAGAAGCGGGGATTATGACTCTTGGCTCTCTAGTCTCAGATCCCTAGTTGCTGCTCATCAGGATAGCTCCAAGGACCCTTCCTAGGAACCAGTCTGTGGTTTGCCCAGCGTCGTGGGGCCCTCCGTGAAGTCAGATTTTACTACTGGACTCAGATGAGGGTTTAAATGACTCGGCGGCGGGAGGCTGGAGACACTAAAACAAGTGAGGCGTGAACGTGTGGAGGGTTTTTGGACACCCCACTCTGTTTTTCAGTTGAGGTCATGAAGTCACCCAACAAAACCGGCTGCGGACGAAATTCTTGAGGCCGGGGATCATGCGTAAATAGATGCTTCCTGCCTTGAAAGCTCAAACATTTCCTCTGCAGTGCCAAGCCAAGGTGAACGCTGGGTCTTTCTGGCAGCTCACGCAGCCCTGCTTGATAGGTAGCTAATGCGGCTTGCTGGTGCTACAGACCTGGCCTCTGCTTGTCCGCGATCAGCCCCGTGTGCTGGACAGACATGCAGATTTGACTCCAGACAGACAGCACAGGGGTGTGGAGCACACAGACAGTTTGGTACCACTGCTGTGGCTGAGACCAGAGGAGCTCATGACATGAATTGATCCGTGTGAGTTTGTCTGAGGAAGAAAAAAAGAGGAGGCTTTCCAATGCCCCCTCCTCTCATGTGGCAGGAACTGTAGTGCACTGAGAGATGGAGTTACCTGGCTGGATCTCTGACACGAAGCGCCTGCTAACACCTGTTTTGAGGGGGAGGAAGAGTTGCTGGCCCGCAGGAGGTGCTAGTGTGGGTGGGTCCCCTGCAGTGATGACGCAGGGAAGGGATGTGCTATTTCCCATGGCTGGAAAGGCTCTGTGATCTCCACCACTCTCTCCATGTGGCCTGCCTTGGCTGACACGGCTTGGCTAGACTAGATTTACCGCTAGCCGACAGGAACAAAGGAAACACCCGAAGTTGGCTGTGGGTGCTGTGTGGAGAGGGTGCAGCGAGCGGTGGGTCTGCACTGAGGAGGGGTAGGAGATAGATCAGGAGGTTGGGGAATGATCAGAGTACTTGCTCAGACAGGAGGGAAGGCAGAGGAGCAGAGAAGACGTGTACGGAGGGCAGGGAAGGGCGGACAAGCAGAGGACAGGTTTTCCTGATCTGGGTACATTTTGGAGATGTTGATTTTTTTCCCATCCCAAATTGGCCAAAAAGACAAAACCACCGAAATCTTCCAGAACCGAAAAGCTGACCCGTCCTCCCTGATCACTTTGCATTAGTCAAAACATTTTATTTTGATGACAGTGAAATGTTTTCGTTTGATTTCAGTTGTCTTCTTTTTTTTTTTACTATAAATTCACATAAATTGCGAGACGCAGTGTCATTGGACTTAAAAAATAAAACTCCCTGGAAATCTCCAAACAGAACTGTTCACCTGTTTCCAGGCTTTTCACTTCCAATTTTTGGATGAAACGGGAGATTTGCCCAAACCGACCCTTACCCCCGCCCCCCGAAAAAAGGGCCAGTTTTGCCGAAACCCTGTTTTTCCACAGAAGAAAATGTTTGATTGAAATGGCCCGGCTCAGCTTGGCTTTTCTCTCCCCAGGGCGCAGCGTGTGAACTGAACACTTCATGCACGAGCTTTAGGATGTTGAACACCTCAGCTCTCCAGAGTGGTGTATTATAGATGGGTTTGGCTCAAACTTACCTGCTGGAGAGGGGCTGAAACCCTGGTTCTGAGCTGTGTGCTCAATTCCACCTCTACGGCTCCCACACTGCATCCGCTGTGTCGTGTCTCAATGGCCATATATAACGATCCTCAAAACAGCTTTCGTTCCCTGCGAATTACCCAGTTAGTGCTTCAGTGGCCTTTGGAAGAGTGAGTGGACGGGGTGAATATCGCCTGTGGCACAGCCTGGGTTTGCTGTCAGAAGTTCAGGCCTGATTCTGTGAGAATGATTGGGTGACCTGCCTGTCAATCTTGCCCTGGACGCTGGCCTTGGGGCTGATCAGCTGGGCGTGAAATGTTCGCAATGAAAGGAGAAACTACGTAAAGCCCAGCTGGAACCAAGGGCAGCTTGGCGTTGTGGCAGGGGAAATCCAGCCTTCAGGGGTGCAGAAAAGGGCTCTTTTGTGAATATTGCAGGAAAAGGGCCATTTTGAGAGCAGGCCATGGCCAAGCTGGTGTCAGGTTGAGGGCAATCTTTCCCTGACTTTTGCTTCACCAGGGAACATCGCCCAGCTCCTGGGATGAGTCCAGAAGCAGAGAGAAAACTGTGGAGACACCCAGGAGAGGCTGTGGGGTGGGGCAGGAGAGATCCATGTAGGAGAGAGTTGGAATGGAAGTTTCAGAAGTGAGAAATGACCGGCCTTTTGGGCCTCAGTTTCTCTCTCTCTCTCTAACACCTGTCTGCAGGAAGGATGTTGAACATTGCTAAAGTTCGACATTATTAAATCAGCAGGCCCAGATCATTTGCATTCAAGAGTTTTAAAAGAGCTGGCCGAGGAGCATTCTGGAGTGTTCGTGCTGATTTCCAATAAGTCTTGGAGCACTGGGGAAGTTCCAGAAGACTGGAAGACAGCTAATGTTGTGCCTGTCTTTGAAAAGGGTAAACGGGAGGGCCTGGTAACGATAGACCGATCAGCCGGACCGCACTTGCATTCTCTCTTCCAGGCACAGAACGAGGATCCAGTCCCATGAATGTTAGCTGAGGACCCTTGTGACGTGGAGCTGCCTCACTCCAAGAGGGCAAACCCCACTGCTAGTTAAACGGCCACGATCACGTAGTGCATCTGCCCCCAACGCAGCAGGAGCATGAGGATGGCTCTGATTGTGTCATCTGGGACGGGGCTCTCATCTCTGATGGAAACTGAAGGCCCCGACGGCTTTTCTGGCCCAGGGCACAGCTCAGTGCCTGGTTTTCCAGCAGTCCGTGGGCCCTGTCTCTCTGCTAATGTAAAGACTCCAATCGAGTTTTGCCTGCTTACATCAGCAGAGAATTTGACCCTGTATTTTCCCCTCTCCACTCAGATCATTCAAAATCAGCTGACCCAAACTATCCTGATAGGCTAAAATGAAGGATGGTCCATTTCAGCCCCACCTGGAAGTTTTCAGACAGTAAAAAGTGACTCAGAACAGAGGGAGGTTTGCTGAACATTTCCTGCGGCTTCCCCAGCCACATTTTCTGCCGCACACACATCACAATGAAGGGAGTAGATCCTACGCTCGTCACTCACGCAAAACTCCTGTTGACATCAGTGGGGATTTTGGGTGAAGCGTTTTGGCTCTAGTGCAATGTACTCGCTCTGTGGGTGTGTCACTCTCTGATGGCCGGCCCGAAGGAAGGTTATGGGATCTACAAGTTGTGCTGTGTCCTTGATGCTGCAAACAGATCCCCGCTGGCTGTGTAGATTCCTCCAGAGCGTCAGGTAGTTTGTCCTGAGCCTGTGTGGAGAACTCGGAAGATAAGTGTTCTAGTCTAAGGTCCCCACGTGTGGAATTTACATGGTCATTATGGCTCTTGCCCGCAGCCTGCTGAGTTTTAATTAGTGCTGCAAAATAATCTCATTATATTTAAATGATTTGTTTCCCCTCTGCTCCTCTCTCTGTGTTTGCTGAGCCAGTTGGGGGAGCAGTAGCTCTCCAGGTGACCTTTATGTCCAGTCAAATGTGCTCAGACTTTGAATATTGACCATGGACAAGCGACAGGCACCGAATCATTTGCAGAGATTGTCTGGCAAACAGCGTCTGTGGGGGGAAGAAACCCCGTGAAATCTCCATTTTTGCTCGAGGAGATTTCATGTGCAGAGAAAGAGGCCACGCTTTTGGTGCGTCACGGAGCGATTTTGGGTGTCCAGTTGGGTGCGCCTGAGACCTGCATTTTCAGAACGCGCATGTTGATTCCCACTGGAATTGCAGGTGGTCGGCTCCTCTGAGAATGGGGCCCAAGGAAACTCATGTTGAGCACCCAAACGCAGAGCCCACATCTGCAAACGTTTCCCTTGATAACCCATTTTGTGGCTGTCACCCATATGGCCACCCTGCGTCATTCCCCCTGCCCCACTGGCTACTGTAGGTAGAAGTTTATGACCCGGCTCCCGCGTTTATAGATAGTAGCTCATCCGGGGGGCGTGCCTGCCTGCGGTGGTGCTATCTCGCTGTGTATTGAGGGGTGCTGGACGGCCACACTGTCTTAGCCGGGGAGATGATGAACCGTTCACCCTGAGGTGCAGTGCAGCAGCTCGTGATTTGCTGATGAGGGCAGGCGTTAATTCCGAGATCTGTGCGTCACCGGCACCGTCCCCTTCCCGAGATTCCTGTGGTTTGTTTCCTTCTCTGATGAAGCCCCACGATGGTAACTTTGCTTTTCTCTCTCTCTTTTCTTTAGGAATCCGCAAAATCCTCCAAAAGTGACCAGCCACGACGCAGACCTTCCAGGTACCACCCTTGGGGTTGGCCGCTCGGCTTCTCTCCCCACCAGGCCATCGGCAGAAACTTCTCCCCCGGCGAGGAAAGCTAGCCCCATCCCCTGGCTTCCAGCCGCGACTGCTCACTGTGCCGGCTCAAGTCAGACTTGTATTTAAAAACAGAATCTGGAACTTGGACCCCGCTTGGGCCCTCCTGCTGATGGTGGGGGGCCGCGGCTTGTGGCTGGGTGGGAGCCCGAAGTCTGAGTCCATACACCGGGCTCCAGTCTAGCTTAAACGAGGGAAGACTCTCGCCCCTGGCACTGGTAGCTCATGACGTGCTTGCTCTTCCACAAGCTGGTAATGCAGAACTCTTGGGGGGCGCTGGGCTGCAGGGTGGGGCTCCCAGGATGAGACGCGCCCCCTCTGGATGAGCCCCACGGGACTGAGCTGTAGGATTAGGGCCAGGCTTTTCCCTGCGAGACCCAGCCCAGCCCCTTTCCCTTGAATACCACCTTGGCGTCTCTCCGCTGCATCCTTCAGCCCCAGGCCTGCCGTGTACTGAGCTCCGTCAGCTTCCAAAGTAGTCAATGGCGAGGAGGGATGCTCAGCCCTGGCAGGATGGGGCCGTTTCCACAGGTTCCCCTTACCTCAAGTGCCTCTTCCTTCGTCCCACCTCTCTCCACTGGATGCCTGTGGGCTCCAGCCCTCTCCCACCGCTTGGAAAGGCTGAGCACCTGGGGGGGCCTAGAAAATCAAGCTGAGCCCTCTGCATCCTTAGAGTGGTCCCACCCCCGGCAGGGTTGTGGCTGGGCTGCCTTGGCCGGTGTCCCTGTCCGGCTTATCTGGAAGCCCTATGGCTTGTTTGCTTGCTCAGTGGCCGGCTGCCAGGAGTGTTCCAGGGAGGTTTCGCTTTGACTTAATCTATTATTTTTTGAAACCGAGATAAGCTCCCGGAGATACGGATCTCCTTGCCAAGCAGCAACAATGGGAGAACGGAACAAGTGGAACTTGGGGATGAGGGTGGGCCGGACGAGGTGGGGCCTGGCAGAGCACAGGAAGGGGCTCTTCACCTGTGGGCTCTGGACCACTGTGATGGGCTCGGGCTGGTCGCTTGCCACCAGCTACCCTGCTGAGCTGGACCATTGGCTGCTTGAGCTCTGGACATGATTTCCGGGAGTCCAGCTCTTTCTCTGCCACGTCCTGGTATTGCAAGTGGCCATTTGGATAGCTGGCGTGTCCCACCCCATCGCTGCCCCGGCCGCAAAGCCGTGGATTCCCAGCACTCGGCGACGGCAGGGTCTGGGTAGCGTGTTGTCTCGTGGTGGTAGAGGCTCTTTGAGGACGCAGCAGGAGGTGTCCGGCTGCACATGGTTGGGTGCAGAAGCTGGCGTGGCCACCTGGCGCCGTCTCTGAGCACTCGGATGGGAGGCAGGTGTCTAGAGTAGCCAGGACTCTGAAACACCATTCCTAGAGCTGCCCCGGAGTCCCTGTGGGTCCTAGCTCAAGCCACTTCATCTGCCCAGACCACGCCCTGCCCATCTGTGGATCAGGGCTGGGGATGATTATCTGGCTCACGCGCTTCTTGACTTACCACTGGCAACTCACTTTGGGTGGAGGAGGGCGCCGTGTAAATGGCTCCCCAACCCGTAGACCCTCCCAGGGCCTGAGCTGGCTGCTTCTTTCTTGGCCCAGGAGTGCGAGTCTGGCCCCGACCATGGAGGACAGCTGCGAGCTGGACTTGGTGTACATCACCGAGCGGATCATCGCCGTCTCGTATCCCGCCTCGGCCGAGGAGCAGAACTTCCGCAGCAACCTGAAGGAGGTGGCCCAGATGCTCAAGTCCAAGCATGGGGAGAACTACCTGGTAAGGGGTGGCTGGCTGGAGGGCCTGGGGTGGGATCTGGGAAGAGAGTGGCCCTGTCTGTGGAGCTGGTTTCCAGCGGGAAAGGGAGCCGTAGGGGCTGAGATCCTACATTCCTGCCACTGCTGAGACTTCCTCCTCCCGCAGCGTGGGGAAGCTCCTGGGATGGTGACAGAGACTTGGGAAGCTCAGGAGAGAGTGACCCAGATCTCCAGACTCCAGGATTGATACGCTCAAGGATTCATGGTCACAAGGATCCATTAAGAACAGCCACACTGGGTTAGAGCAGTGTCCATCTAGCCCAGGGGCCTGTCTCTGACAGTGGTTGGTGCCAGCTGCTTCAGAACTGGGCAATTAATGAGTGATCCATCCTGTCGTCCCCTCTCAGCTTCTGGCCATCACAAATTTAGGAGTACCCAAAGCATGGGGTTACATCCTGGCCCATCTTGTCTGTCTCCCAGGAACTTCCCTCATTCTTTTTTGAACCTGGTTATGTTTTTGGCCTTCACAACATCCCCTGGCAAGGAGTTCCACGGGTTGACTGTGCACTGTGTGAAAAAATAATTCCTTTTGCTTGTTTTAAACCTGCTGCCTATTCCTGTCATTGGGCCAACTCTGGTTCATGTGTCATGTGGTGGTAAAAAATACTCCTTATTCACTCTCTCCACACCACTCATGATTTTATAGACCTCTATCATTAGTTGTCTCTTTTCTAACGTTGAGCAGTCCTGGGCATTTTAATCTCTCCTCATTTGGAAGCTGTTTCATCCCCTAATCATTTTTGTTGCCCTTCTTTATATCATTTCCGATTCTAATCTATCATTTTCCATATGAGGTGACCGGAACTGTATTCACTATTTCAAGATGTGGGCATACTGTAAATTTAGATAGTGGCATTAGGATATTTTCTATCTTATTATTTATCCCTTTCCCACTGGGTCCTGACTGGTAGGTTTTCTGACTGCTGCTGCCCGCTGAGTGGATGTTTTCCCGAGAACAATCCGCAATGGCTCCAAGCTCTCTTGAGTGGGAACAGCTCATTTAGACCCCGGCACTTTGCAAGTCTAATTGGGATTATGTTTTCCATTGTGCATGACTTCGCATTTATCAACCGAGAATTTCATCTGCTGGTTAGCTGTCCAGTCACCCAGCTGTGGGAGATCCCTTTGGGACTCTTCTTCGCACTCTGCTTTGAGCAATTTTGTAGCATCTGCATATTTGCCAGCTCACCTTTCACCCCATTCCAGCTCACGTCTGAATATGTTGAATAGCTCCGATCTCAGCACGGACCCTTGGGGGACCCTGCTATGTACCCCTTTCCATTGCAAAGACTGCCCATTCGGATCATCGAATTCAGGGGATCTCAGCCGTCTCTTGTAGAGGGTTCCTGCTCCCCTCTAGCTGGGACGTGCCTCTCTTTTCCCCAGAGGAAAGGACACCTGTTTGTGAGCCCAGCCGAGGCTCTGACCTCCAGCTCTAGTCTGTTCTCTTGCGTCACACAAGATGTCTCGTGCACCCAGCCTGTCCAGCTGGTCTGCCGTTCTTTGCTGTCGCACCCCTTCAGTGGCAACGATCTAGAGCAGCGGTTTCAAACTTAGGGTCGGGACCGCCAGCAGACGGGAACGCATCGCTCAAAGGTGTCATTGCTGGGTCGTGGGCATCAATGACTTTTTTCAACTGGATCCCGAGAAAAAAAGTTTGAAAACCATTGCTCTGGTGACTGTGACGGCCCAGTCCGCCCAACAGAGGACTCCCCTGGAGTGGGACAGGGGTCTCCACCTCGTCTCCGACACGGGACGCGAGATCCTCCTGGAGCTCTGTGCATCCGTTCCCATTTTGGCCTGTGTCTGATCCCCAGCCGTGTGCTGCCCTGGACTGGGCAGTGGGAATGGCTGTGGCTGCTTTCCTGAGTTCCCGGTGGCTGTTGACGGCTCGTTTTATGGAGACTTCCCCGCAGCACGTCCCTGCTACGGGACAGACCCAGCCCCGGGGTCCCCAGCGGGCTGGAGGGCAGAAGGAGGGCCGTTCTCGCCCTGCAGGCGGGTGGGGAGTTTTGTCCGGGAGATTGCAGTTACGGGTGCAGTGTCTTTCTCCCCATCCAGCCAGCTGGGGAGCTAATCCTCTCACCTGGCACTGCTAGATCTGGGCTATTGCGCGTCCCAGGGCAGCAGTAAATTAACCCAATGCAATCTCCCCAGTTGCCCCTTCTCCCGGCCCCGCAGTATCCACGCTGCTCTGCCGTGAATTCTCCACCCTTCCTCCCCTAGCCCAGCCTGAACCCTTACCTGTGCCGCGTGGCCCAGGGCGCTGCCCGCTGTCGGGGGGGGACAGGGCCGTGTCTATGTGGTGTGTCCTGTGGGTGCTGCCCCCACCATTGCTCCACTGTTGCTCCTTCCCTAACTCCTTTCTTTCCCCCCCTTCAAGCTGTTCAATCTGTCCGAGCGCCGCCACGACATCAGCAAGCTGCACTCCAAGGTAAGCGCCTCGGGGGGCTGCACTGGCGTTCTCAGGTCCAGGGGAAATGGGCCGGGAGGAGCTGGAGGGTGGGGGATGTGTGTGTAAATCTGGAGTGTTTCGCTCTCCAGTTGGGCGCAGGAGAGACCCTGCCATTGCGGGGTGGGGCTCAGGCCCCGGCAGGATGGGGTGACTCCAGGCCCTCCTGCCTGTGCTATCAATCAGTGAGGCTGGCACCCGGCCCGCGGAGGGGTTTGCTGGGGATGTGGGCACACTTCGCTCTTTCCCACTCGTGCACAGCACAGCCTCCGTCCTTTCTCAGGCTGCGGTTCAGCAGGGGTTTCTGCTCACCCCATGGCTTTCTTGGTCCCCTCCTCTCCCCTGGGCGGGCTGGCGGAGGGGGGAGTACGGGGAGTATGTCACCATGCCGGCGAATCTCAGCTCCGATGGCTCCAGGAAGGGGCAGAGCGACAGGCGTGGGTGCCCAGGGGTGGAAGTGCCCACAGGCGCCGGGTCAGGATTCTTGCAACCCGTCAGCCCACGAGGTGTCAGTTCCAGGTGTGGTAGGGGCCAGGGCAGGCTGGGTCCTCTCACCCCACTGCTTACCCCAGGGCCCCAGCAGTTGGCATGGGACCCTCCCATTCCTGCTGGGGGCCAGGTGTGGGTCAGGGCCCCTTACGGCGGAACCTCAAGGGCGAGGCCCAGGCGCTCTGGGTCCCACCCGGGCAGTTTACCCAGCATGTTCCCATTTGGTCAGCTGGCAGGAAGAGCCCTGTGCGTCTCCAGCCACCAGTAACAAAAAAGCCCCAAAAGGAGCCTTCATCCCCACGCTCTGCCTCCTTCTTCTGTCTCTCTGTGCCTCACCCAGGTGCTGGATTTCGGGTGGCCAGACCTGCACACGCCTGCCCTGGAGAAGATCTGCAGCATCTGCAAGGCCATGGACACGTGGCTGAGCGCTGACCCACGCAACGTGGTCGTCCTCCACAACAAGGTGAGTGAGAATATGTGTGTGCATGCGTGCATGTGTGTGTGTGCGTGTGAGTATGTGTGTGCATGCATGTGTGAGTGTGTGTGTGCATGTGTGTGTGTGTGAGTATGTGTGTGCATGCGTGCATGTGTGAGTGTATGTGTGCATGTGTGTGTGCGTGTCGGACAGGGCCTGTTTGCCGACACTCCAGATAGGGGAAGGAAAGCAGGGGTTACTGGATTGGGGTGCAGGCACAGAGACATGTGGGAAACATGAAACACCTCGGTCAACCTATACTGTGCCGCTTGCCTTTGACCCACCCCAGAGCCGTACAGCTAGGGCTGGGAAGGTGCTTTGGGAGGAGAGCAGTACAGACAAGATGCTACAGAAAGAGAAATTGAACCCACCACTTTTCGCCCACCACTGAAATGCAGCCACCTCTGGGGTGAGATGTGGCAGCTGTTTAACAGCACCCAGTGAGGTTGGTCGGAACAGCGTCTCCTCTAGCGCTCAGTGCCCAAGCCAACAGACTTGCTCCTGCAATCCCACTTCTCCTCCTCCTGCCAGGGAGCCCAGGACCAGCCCTGTGTCACGGGGAGCTGGGAGCCTGCCTCTTTGGAATGAACGCCAGACGGGAAGGGAGCAGGGGCAGGGCCAGGCTAATGAAAGCGGAGCTGAGGTCCTGCACTCAGTTCTCTCCGGCAAAGCATCCAGGTGGGAATGCCCCAAATCAGAAGTGGCAGCGGGACAGGAAACCCTGCTCCCAGGACAGCTGAGGGCCTAGGTCACTCATGCTGAAGAGGCCTCCTGGGAATCTTTCCCCTAATGTAGAGCAAACATGTGCTGTGGCCGCCGGAGGTCTTAGAGCTGCCCCGAGTTCAATTTAGCCGCCAGCAAGGTTAACCCGACCACCCTCATGTCAGTAGGTCGGACGGAAGAAGCTTCTCTGGGCTCTTCTTCATCAGAATGCAAAGTCCCAGCCTGTGCCTAGGGCTCCTCTAGTGCTGCCCTTCCCTGGCGGGTCCCGCGGGGCATTTCAGGCTGGAATATTGGGAACTTTCGCTTGTCGCTGAAATGCAGCCACCTCTGGGGTAGAATATGGTGGCCGGTTACCAGTGTCCAGAAACACAGCACGACAGTCCTGGGCCTGGTCTGAAGCTGTGGAAGCCAACAGGCGTCTGCGTTCGGTGGGCGTCGAATGAGGCCCTGTGGGAAGGATCCAGGCTGACTCTGTGACCCCCTGTGATGCCCCACGCCCTTTGTCTGCTCTCTCGCAGGGAAATCGAGGCCGGATGGGGGTCGTGGTTGCCGCGTACATGCACTACAGCAACATTTCAGCCAGGTGAGAGGAGCCCACGTGCGGGAGGGCGGGAGAGGGTGGCTCAGCCCCCCAAGGGGCTCCTCTGGGCCCTCTCTCCGCAGCCGCAGCGCCCCAGTGGTGTGGGGACCCGCCCTTCGGAGCCCACCCCCTCTTCCTCCTGGGAGTGAAGCCATTGGCAGCCTCTTGGCTCCCAGCATCTCCCTGGCCTGGCTGAGAGGGACCGTCCCCCCAAACCAGTCGCCTGGCAGGCTCTGCTCCACCCGGGCTCCCCATCGCTCTGGCGATGCACGTCACTCCCGC
>ML685777.1:1765431-1791859 GCA_007922175.1 Pelusios castaneus
ATGGATTCAGAGGGGAGAAGATGCCCCCTAGGGCAGGACTGGGGTGTATGGGGCATGGATTCAGAGGGGAGAAGATGCCCCCTAGTGGCAGGACTGGGGTGTGGTGAATGAAATGTGGGGCTGGAGGAAGGGGGCAGAGGTGGCTGTGTAAGCTCTGGCCCGCCCACCTGCCTCTGGAGGATAGGGGGCTGAGAAGCACATGGAACGCTGGAAGGAGCCTGAGCTCGATCCAGGAAGGGGAGCCCTGAGTCTGATCCTGGCCAGACCCTAGGTATGGGTTTGGACTCAGAGGCTTAATCCTGCCTCGCATCGCAGGTTGGTGGGGTGGAGGTTCTGGGCTGGCGCCGTCCTTGATTTAAAGGCAAATATCAGGACTCCTGAAGGAGTGAAGAGCCGTGGCAGTGTGTGTGTGGGGCTGTGCCCCCATGGAGCTGGGTTTTTCTTTGTACCTGGCTCCTGCGCTCAGCTGGGAGCTCCGTGCAGGGCTTTGCACTCAGTGCCCAGCGCAGAAGAAGGCGCTGGGCAGTGCACTTGGCTCCGAGCTGTCTGCAGCTGAGTCGGGGGGATTCTCCGGACACAGCTTGTGTTCCAGATGGGCCTCAAGCCGACCCCCCACAGCCAGGCCTGCTCTGTGCCCGGCTGAGTCGCCAAGCCCAAGGAAGCTGTGTGAACGAATGTATGGTCTGGGACCAGCTGTGCTCCACCCAGGGGCAGGTGTGCAGCACCCCCCGGGACAAACACAGACAGCTGCAGTGACAGGGCCGTGCGGGAGCTTCTGGCCCGGGACCCCTCCCTGGGAAGGGCGACGTGTCTTGTACTGCAAATCTCCCGCAGGTTGTTCTTGCCAACCCCCAGCCAGCATGAGTGGGGCGCTCAGTAAGAGCCCCAAGAAAGGTAAGTCCCAAGGTCAATTCAGATTTTTTCAGCAAACCAAGCAAGTTGTTTGTATTCAGGCAGTGTGGGACAACAGAGGAGAAGGTGGGGAGGGGAAAGGGGAAAATCACCTTGTGTGGTGAAAGAGCCAGTCGAGGCCTCTATTCAGACCTGATGCTGTGGTGTCACATTTGCACATGACTTCTAACTCTGCAGTTCCCACCTGAAGTCTTGATGTGAAGTTCCAGAGGGAGCCGTGCTAGTCTAGTCCAGGCAAACAAACAAGGAGTCCGGTGGCCCTTTTATTTATCGCATGAGCTTTCGTGGGAGAAACTCCCGCTTCGTCAGACGCTTGAAGACGCTTTTGAAAGCTCAAGCATTAAATAAATGTGTGAGTCTGTCGAACGGCCCCAGGACTCCGTGTTTGTTTGGCTGAACGGGACTAACGCGGCCCCCCTGGAACTTGTTGAGGCAATGTAACTGTCGTCTTTCACAGACCGCGCAGGGAGGTGGGAGTGGCGTTCTGTGGTTTTCCTTGTTGGGCTTGTCAAAGACCGAACGCCATTGGTCATCACCTACAGCTGCTGCATCAAACCTCTGCAGCACATCATCACGGATCGCCAGCTTATCCTACAAGACGATCCCTCACTCCTTCAAACCTTGGGACTAGGCCGCTCTTCGCTTACAGGCAGCCCCTCTACCTTAAACGGATACTCACCAGCAACAGAAACACCAAGGTGGGCACCGATCCCTGCAACAAACCCCTTGCCAAGTCTGTCCACATAGCTACTCAATGACACCACCCCAGGACCTAATCGAACCAACCACTCGTCCACCAATGTGATCTGTGCCATCCTGTGCCAACAGTGCCCCTCTGACGTATTCATCAGACAAACTGGACCGTCTCTGCGCCAGAGAATCAATGGACACAAATCTGACATCAGAAGTAAGAACGTTCCACATCCCGTAGGGAACAGTTCAGTCTCCCTGGACATTCTGTGAAAGACACGCCGGAAACACTTCCAATGCAGACTCGAACGCGAGACTGCACAGCTAGAATTCGTCTGGAAATCTGACACCGTTAAATTAGGGCTCGATAGAGCTTTGGCTTGACTCTCTCATTACAAAAGGTGATTTCCCCCTCCTCCAACCTCCCCACCTTCTCCTCTGTTTTCCACACTGTTTGAATCCAAACAACTTGCTTGGCTTGCTGAAAAAATCTGAACTGACCTCGTGACTTACCCTTCTCTGCATTTATCTATTCCCTTCCACACTGTAGTTTCCACTTCAAGTGTCCGATGAAGTGAGATTTTCCCCATGAAAGCTCATGCGATAAATAAATATGTGAGTCTTTAAAAGTGCCCCGGGACTCTGTTTGTTTTGCAGACCTCGACTAACACGGCTCCCCTGGAACGTGACGTGATGCACAGCATGCATCTCCTCTACTCCACTATGTGGCATTAGAGGCCCCCACTGTCCGTGCCGCCTTCTGGCACCGCAGCAGTTAAATTGCATCCAGGGGTAGATTTTCCTGATTCTGCAGGGAGATGTATAGACCCAGAGGGAGCTTTGGGGTCTGTCTCCTCTCCCTTTGCCGCTCCGTCTCCAGCTTTGCTTCCCTTCTGGGCTTTCCCTTGTCCTTCCTCGCTCTCACGCACTCACACCCCTGCAGAGACCAGAGCTGTGTGAACACAGATTGGCATCCAGATCAGGCTGGCTGTGGGGAGAAACCCAGGACTAGCTCAACAGGAGCAATTCGTGCAGGTCCCTAGCAGCTGCGCAAGAGCAATCCCTGGTTCTGGGGCGCCCCACGCACCCCTCTGCTAATTGGGGCCAGTGGCTTGATTTGGGGAGGTTGGGACAGAGGGCTCACATCCTGTCTGGGTTGAGATCTCTTGTGAAGGAATTGTGAATTGCAGATTGAAGGGTTGCGGATTTCACTGTTCTCTCTCTCTGTGTTTCTGCATGCATGATGTGTGACGAGGTGCTGCGGTGATCTGTCTCTGTTGCCAGCTGCCCATCCTGGCGCTATTATGGGAGCCTTCTAAAGTAGTCCCAATCTGTCCCGGTTTGGGTTACGGTGTCAGGCATTTCCTGGCCCGGTACCAGAACCACTGTGGCAACAGGGACCTCGTGACGTTATTCACATCTCTTGGGACTCCTGAGCTATGCTTGAGGGATGGTGGTCTCGTCAGTAAGATGGGCTTGGTGCGATAATAAATCCCAGCCAGCCTGCGCCGTCTCTTAGGCGGGCTGGTCTGCGTGCAGGGAGATCAACGGCAGCTGGTGAAACGGACGCTGCAGGTCCAGCTTGGGATCTATGGGATCCCAGCCGAGATGAGCCATCTGGGGTGCTAAGGCCCAGCTTTCAACCACCAATGCTCTGGGAGTTCTCCTTCGACCAGGCAGACGTTTCGGGTCAGGTTGTAGACCTTCGGCATGTGAGCTCTGAGGATAGATCTGAGCCGCGGAAGGTCTGCCCTGGCGAAGGATGAGCCCTTTCAGTGGGGACACGTGGCCCTCGCCAGCCCCCTTGGTTAGGCTGCGGGGCGGGGGTCCTTGCCGTCGTCAGGAGGAGGGCCACGCCGCGTTGAGGATTCTGTGACCTGTCGACCTGCCCACCCAGGCTAGTGGGGAGCACCACGTGGCAACTCAGGGCGCCACCTCCTTGTAGGTCACAACTTCATCTTCTCCAACAACTTCTCCCTCCCCACAGACAGGCAGGCTGCCCCGGTCACCTCGTCCACCCTCCAGCTGCTCTCCATCATGGTGGAGGCCACCAGCCTCCTCTGCCATCAGCACATGGCACCTCAGCGATAGAGCCAGCCCCAGCTACAGCCATGCGTCACCAGGGACACAATCTCCCCCAACATGGCATTCCCCCAACCAGCTCTTCGCTCCAGCGCTCCCAGCCATGCCTTCTACACGGAGCCACCCGTATTTCCCAGCCACACCCCCAGTGTGTTCCGCCAATCACCCCCCAGACGTATAGAGCCGTTCCCTGGTCACTCCAATCACCACCCAGTGCCAAGAGTGAGCCCTGCCCCCTCTGAAGCGCTTTTGGGTCTCTCCTTTATTCTGGGCCATGTGGTTTGCTAGAACGGAAACCCTCTTTGCCCCTCCTATGCCCTGCTCCACCCCAACCCCAATGCAAAGATAACATTTCAACACCATTAGTGACTGCTTCTTGGAGCGGCTAGTCCTGGAACCCGCAAGAGGAGAGGCAGTTCTTGATTTAGTCCTAAGTGGAGCACAGGATCTGGTCCAGGAGGTGAATAAAACTGAATGGCTAATTCACAGTGACCTTATTTAACCTAATATAACCTCCTGGCCAGGTGAACTATATAAAAGAAAGCCACCAGAATAGCATTTAACTCCAGAAAAGAAAAAAAGGCAGTATTTCAAAATTAGGAAGCTGGTTCAATGGAAATTAAAAGGAACGGTCACAAAAGTGAAGTGAGGCAAGCTGCATGGAAAGATTTTAAAAACACCTTAATGGAGGCTCAGACTCAATGTATACCCCAAATCAAAACAAAACAGAACAGTGGGAGGGCCAGAAGATGCCACCATGGCTAAAAAAACAGAGGAAAAGAGACAATTAGAGACAAAAATGGCTCCCTTTAAAAATTAGAAGTCAAATTCTACGGAGGAAAATAGAAAGGAGTGTGAACTCCGGCAAGTCAGGTGTGAACAAGATAATAAGGCTGGCCAGAAAGGAATGTCCAGAGCAACTGTGTCTTTTGCTAACGGCAATTTTTAAAAAAATACGTTGTTAGCAGGAAGCCGGCCTGACAATCAGTGGGGCCACTGGATGGTTGAGGTGCAAAGGGAGCAATTGAGGAAGACGGCCATTGTGGAGAAGCTGAATGAATTATTTGTATCAGTCTTCACTGCAGAGGATGTGGGGGCAATTCCCACCCTGAGCCATTCATTTTAGGTGACTGAGCTGAGGAACGGTCCCTAATGAGGTGTCAGTAGAGGAGGTTTTGGAAGAAATCAATACATTAAACAGTAATAAGTCACCAGGACCAGATGGGATCCTGAGTTCGGAAGGAACTCAAATGTGAAAATGCAGAGCTAGTAATTGTGGTATGCAGCCTATCGCTTAAATCAGCCTTTGTACCACATGACGGGTGGATTGTGAGCATAATTCTGATTTTTTAAAAAGGCTCCAGAGGCGATCCTGGCAATTACAGGCCAGTGGGTTAACTTCAGTACCAGGCACATTGGTTGAAAATGTAGTAAAGAACAGAATGATCAGGCATCTAGATGAACACAATACGTTGAGGAAGAGTCAACATGGCTTTTATACAGGGAAATCGTACCTCACCGTCTTATTGGAATTCTTTGAGGTGGTCAACAAACGTGGACAAGAGTAAGCCAGTGGATATAGAGTACTTGGATTAAAGCTTTAAAGGTCCCTGACCAAAGACTCTTAAGCAAAGTAAATAATCTTGGAATAAAAAGGAAGGTCCTCTCATGAATCAGTAACTAATTAAATGATAGAAAACAAAGGGTAGGAATAAATGGTCGGCTTTCAAAATGGATAGCGGTAAAAAGCAGGTTCCCCCAATGGTCTGTACTGGGACCAGTGTTGTTCAACATATTCCAAACTGATTTGGAAAAAGGGATAAATAGTAAGGTGGTGAAGTTTGCAAATGTTACAGATTCCAGAGAGGTAGCCATGTTAGCCTAGTTCAGCAGAACAAAGAGTCCTGTGGCACTTTTAAAGACTAAGATAAACAAAGATGTTACAAAATTACTCAAGATAGTTAAGACCAAAGCTAACTGCAAAGAGTTATAAAGGAATCTCACAAAACTCAGCAAGAAAATGGCAGATGAAATTCAATGTTGATAAATGGAAAGTAATTCACACTGGAAAAGATAATCCCAACTATACATATAAAAAGATGGGGTCTAAATTAGCTGTTACTACTCAGGAAAGAGACCTTGGTGTCACTGTGGATATTTCTCTGAAAACATCCACTCACTGCAGTGGCGGTCAAAAAATCTAACAGGAACCATTAGGAATGATATAGATAATAAGATAGTGACATGATATTTCCATCTAAATCCATGGTACATGCACACCTGGAATACTGCATGGAATTCTGGTCATCCCATCTCAAAAAAGATACATTAGAACTGGGAAAAGTACTGAGCAGGACAACAAAAATGATTGGGGGAATGGAACAGCTTCTATGTGAGGAAAGAATAAAAAGACTGGGACTGTTTGTCTTAGACAAGAAATGACTAAAGGGGGATATGACAGAGGTCTATCAAATTATGCATGGTGTGCAAAGAAAGTGGATACGGAAGTGTTATTTACCCTTTCACATAACACAAGAACCAGGGGTCACCCAATGAAATTAGTAAGTAAAACAAATGAAGGAAGTAGTTCTTCACATAATGCACAGTCAACCTGGGGAACTCCTTGCCAAGGGATGTTATGAAGACCAAAAGTATAACTGGGCTCAAAAAAGAATGAGAGAAATTGCTGGAAAATAGGTCCATCAATGTCTATTAGCCAAGATGGTCAGGGATGCAACCTCATGCTCTCGAGTGTCCCTAAGCCTCTGACTTCCAGAAGCTGGGGCTGGGACAAAAAGGGATCGGCCACTCACTAACTGCCCTGTGGTGTTTATTCCGTCTCAAGCACCTGGCTCTGTCCACTGTCAGAGAGCAGGATCCTGGACTAGACGGCCCGTTGGTCTGACCCAGCGTGTCTGTTCTTACGACATTTCATGAGGTGCCACTATCACAGGGTTGAGCCCCCTTCACGTTCTCACCGAGATGGGAAAGAGAACTAAGGAGGATGGGCGTATGCGTACCAGGGCGTCGGAGCCTGGGCCAGCCTTAGACGCCCTCAAGGAAGATGACCCTCTAGGCTGCCACATCTGCGGGGCCCTGGAAGAAGTCTGGGCTCTCCGTGTCTATCGGCAGAGTCCTGACGAGGGCAGACGGGACCCAGGGTCAGAGCTGGGTCAAACCTGAGGCAGAGAATAGCAGAGGAGTTCATAGAGAAGTTCCAGACTGGGACCGATACCGGGGGCCCGAGTCTGGGTCAGGTTTCAGGGCCCGGGTCAGGAGGTGAGGTCCACATTGAGGGGAGGGCAGGAGCTGAAGAGCAGGAATGGTCATGGCACTGTTGTTTGGACACTTCCTGGAACGATCCCTTGGGTTTATACTGGGCAGGGAGCCAATCAGGTGCCAGCAGCCTGTTACTTGTCCCACCCCTGAGGCGGGTCTTCCTGTGGGCTGTATCCTCAGTGGGTGGTGGGTAGTGGAACATAAGTTGGTTGTAGCTTCCCCTGGGTGGCAGCATGGCGCACTCTGCTGCCAGACAACTCAGGTTCGAGACCCCACCCCGGCCAGTCCTGAAACTCTCCTCCCAGGCTGGGACGTTTCTGCCTCCTGGCTGGGCCTCCTTATTTTCTGCCCAGTCTGGGTGTCTCGGAGCGAGCGAGTGTCTCGGAGTCTCAGATGAGCCTGGACCCCGTGGTGCCAGATGCCAGGGCATCTCCTTTGGAGCAAAGGATTCTGGGGCGTGTTCTCAACTCAGGGTTAGAGGTGGGAACCAGTCGGTTTAAGGATGCAGAGGGCTGTTGAGGTGGGTGGAAGGAAAGGCGCAGAGGGAATAGTGGGGTGGCTGTCCCCCTTCGGCAGCGAGGGGACCAAAGCGGTTTTTGTGGGCCACACACAGCCACCACTAACCTCCTGAACCCACGTTGGTGTCCACGCCAGGTACATCCATTACTTCAGTGGCCTGCTGTCCGGCACCATCAAAATGAACAACAAGCCGCTCTTCCTGCACCACGTCATCATGCACGGGATCCCCAACTTCGAGTCCAAAGGTGGTAAGTTCCCCCCCGAGCTCAGGCCTCCCCACCCTGCCTCTGATTTCCAGGGGCTCAGAAGCGGCTCGAGAAGTTGGGGTTCTGAGGGCGGGTAAAGGCACCAGCATTTCCGAAAGGCTGGGGCATGCATGTGGGACTGGACACGGCGTGGGCTCTGGGGAGGCAGGGGGTGCCACGTGTAGCAGCCATGTGTTGCCTTTAGCGGTGGCTCCTGGCTGGGGGAGCTGCTCTGGTGGGATGGAGGTTCTCTGGAAGGAAAATGTGCCCATCTGGTTAGTGCTCTCAACCTTCTGTGTCACCAGTGGCTGTTATTGACGCTCTGACGACAAGGCGGGTTTGAGCCCCGGCTGCATTAGCCTTTTGGGCCAGGTGTCCCTCCCCTCCGTAGCCACCACGATTTCCGCTAGGGTTGAGAGTGGTGAGAGCCCTAGTGTAGACAGAGCATCTTGGCTACCAGCCCATAGATGTGTGGCAAGGTGGCCGTTTTCAGTGGATTCCAGAACAGAGCCACGACGGGACTTATTGTGGGAACTCAGCAGCGGCCCAAACTCCAGGGGGATTGCTGGCACCCCATCTCACAGCCTTCAAACACAGGGCAACCATCCTCCGGGCCACCGTCTCGGAAACTTCATAGGCTCTTCTCTTGCCACCATGGCTGGGCTGTCTGTTTTTCTTCCCCGTGACTGATCCTGTCCACTAACGAATGCTTCTCCCCTCCGTTTCTAATTGATGTCTTTTAGGTTGCCGGCCCTTCCTGAAGATCTACCAGGCCATGCAGCCGGTCTACACATCCGGGATCTAGTAAATATCACCTCTCCCTGTTCTCTCTCCAGTCAGACCCCCATTTCCAATCCCTGCGACTGTCTCCCATGCGGACAGGGCTGGATTGACACAGGGCTTTGAGGGCTGCTGGGCTAAGGAGGGTGGGGGGCACAAAAATCCAGCCCCGATCAGCTGTCCCTTGCTCCCAGGGAGGCACTGCTTGGGGGAAATGTAGGAGAGACCTTCCACCGGCTGCTTCAGGCAGGGCCAGATTAACACTCTTGTGGGTCCTGTGTGGGGCCTCCTTCGCCAGCCCCCAACCTCCGTGTCCTCTGATTCCCCTGCATCGCCTCATCCCCCCTCCAGCCACCTCTGCCCCTTGCCTATTCTGTCCTGTCCTGCCCCCTTCATCCCCCTTCACCTCCTCACATCCCTCCTCCCCCCTCTGGCCCAGTCCTCCCGCACTCTCCAGCGCGCTTGCTGCTCTGGATCCCAGGAGTCAAGCCCGGAGCAGGCTGCATTTCCTACCCTGTATTCTGGCCGCAGCTTCCTGGGGCGGTGAGCAGGGGGAGGGACCCCCACTTGTGCTTTTCAGCTTGGAGCCGACTGTCTCTGGGACGCTGTTAATAAACTCCAAGCTTGTCTCACTCTGAAAGCTGAGCCCCAGGCCAACGAGTGAGAAAACAACTTGGATTAACACTGGGCAGGGGTGGGGGGAATGGGATGAGTGAAAAAACTGCTGCACCAAGAGGTGGAAGAGACTAGCTCAGAGCCTTCTACAGCCGGGGCAGAGCTGTGGGGCGCTGTGTTCTCTGCATTGTACCCTGCCCTAACCACTAGACTAAGCAATCGTGTGTTGGGCCGGTGGGGCCCTGCTCCTGTAAAACGGTGGCGCATGGGGAGAGATGGGGTGAAGGTTTGCTGTTTCTTCTTGGTCTTACTGTGACACCGTCAAATACTTTCGACCCCAGCCGCGTCCAGCTGTATATAATCATCTGCTGTCAAATGTGCAACCATAACTTTGAAAAAGGCTGCAAAATGTTCAGATCCAATGGCTGGCGTTTTTTGTAGAACCTATACAAAAACAATGACGGCTGTCACCAACACGATACCTCTGAGCCGCCCTGCCGGGTGGGCTGGCACCGTCAGGAACACCAGTGCGCATAGGGGGCACATGAACCAGCATGGCCGGGCTGATTTTAAGCCCCACTCCCAGCACAGGAGAGGAACGCAGGCATTCCCGTCTCAAAAGCTCTGCCAGCTGTGTTTTCCAGCATCACCCTATGGTGAAGCCAGGGCGCGTGAGACCCACTCTTCATTTGTACCTGGAGATCTGTCTGGAGCAAGAGGGATGTGGGGGAGGGCTATGGGTGGGGGTGAGGGGTGGACACTCTTCAGGGAAGACACCAGCCCTGCATCTGGTGCACGAGGGCCTGGCTCCTGGCTGGCCCCCCTGAAATGTAACCGATTACGATGACAACATTCTTGGCTTGGGTGGCAGCTGGAAACAGCAGACATGTCCTGCACAAGCTTTTTCTCACGGCATTTCCAGCTGGACCTTGGGAGAGCCGGGCAACGCACCCAGATGGCTAGGATTTTTCACCACCCCCAACCCCAGAGCTGTTTGAGATTGCCCGGCCCTTGGCTGATTGAGACCTTGGGCTCTTGCCCCCAGATTGAGTTGTTTTCCTTCTTCCTCTCTCTGTAGCAACGTTCAAGGGGACAGCCAGACCAGCATCTGCATCACCATAGAGCCTGGATTGCTCCTGAAGGGAGATATTCTGGTAAGAGGCCAAGGAGGTCTTTAGGTCTTCAGTAATGGCCTCTCGGAACCCACCATCCAAACGGGAGCCCGGCTCTCTGGGGATGGCTGTGGGAGGCAGGAGGGAGCTGCTGTGGGAGAAGAAATAGCCCCTGTTGGGGGGAGGTGGAGGATGGTCCCCTATGGGCAAGGGAGATGCTGAACCCTAGAAGGAGCTGTCAATGTTCAACCCTTCTCGAGAGCACACCCATTGTTCTGCAGGTGATGATGGGGAGGGGTCTCCTGCTGTGTGTCCTAGTGCGATGGGGTGAACCCCACTGGCCAGTTAGAGGTCATGGTACAGGGCTCCTGGAACATTTCCGGGTTGATTTTTGGGGTTGGGGGCTGACGCCTTTTTCCTTCTCCGAGCAGCTGAAATGCTACCACAAGAAGTTCCGCAGCCCCACCCGAGACGTCATTTTCCGAGTGCAGTTCCATACCTGCGCCATCCACGACCTCGGCATCGTCTTTGGGAAGGAGGACCTGGATGAAGCCTTTAAAGGTGCTTGGATCGTTCTTGGCAGATGGGGATAGCAATGTGGGACCAGCTTGGGAGGGGGAATGTTGTGTCCATCCTGG
This sequence comes from Pelusios castaneus, assembly GCA_007922175.1. Lineage (NCBI taxonomy): Eukaryota > Metazoa > Chordata > Testudines > Pelomedusidae > Pelusios > Pelusios castaneus. The sequence continues at coordinate 1,776,304 of ML685777.1, forward strand.
TCTGGGGGATTTATTGGTGAGTTACTTTCCCTGCTTAGCTCTCACACTTCATAGAATCCTAGATTAGAGTTGGGAGGGACCTCAGGGTGTATCTAGTCCAACCCCCTGCTCAGAGCAGGACCACTCCCAACTAAAGCATCCCAGCCAGGGCTTTGTCAAGCCAGGCCTTAAAAACCTCTAAGGATGGAGATTCCACCACCCCCCTGGTAACCCACTGCAGCGCTTCACCACCTCCTCGGGAAAAAGGTTTTCCTAATATCCAACCAAGACCTTGAGACCATTGCTCCTAGCTCTGTCCTCTGCCACCACTGAGACCAGCCTCGCTCCGTCCCCCTGGGACCCTTCAGGTGTTAACGGCTGTTATCAAATCCCCCCTCGCTCTTCTCTTCTGCAGTCTGCACAGGCCCCGTTCCCTCAGCCTCTCCTCGTACGTCTTGTGCCCCAGCCACTCATCATTTTCGTTGCCCTTCACTGGACTCTCTCCAGTTTGTCCACATCCTTCCTGTAGTGGGGGCCCAAAACTGGACAGAAGACTCCAAACGAGGCCTCATTGGTGCTGAATAGAGGGGAATAATTGCTTCCCTCCATTTGCTGGCAATGCTCTTATGAATGCAGCCCGATACGCTGTTACCTTCTGCTGCTGGCTGTCCCACTGCGGTTCCCATCCAGGTCCCAGCACCATGGTGTCTGGGAAACGAAAGACTCATCAGCTCAAGCTGGGGGATTTGGGTAATTTTCGGAGGACTTGGAATCGATCCCCAAATCCATCCCAAGCTACGTCTGCTTCTCTCTCTCTCTAGCGCAGGGGTCGGCAACAGCGGGTCCGAGAGCCACATGTGGCTCTTTGTCTGCCCCCTTGTGGCTCCCTGGCAATCCCCTCCAGGGAGCCAGGTGTGCAGTAGCTCCAGAGTTCTGGCCACAACTCCCAGGCCCCCTTGGCTCTGAGTCAAGCCTCTCCTCACGCCTCTTCCCTCCTCCAGCCTGACCCACGCCTCTCCCCCCCATCCAGTCTGACCCCGTCTTTCCCCTCCTCTAGCCCGATCCGTGCCTCTTCCCTCCTCCAGCCCAATCCGCGCCTCTCCCCTTCTCCAGCCTGACCCTCCACACTATGTTCCCTGTAAGCTCCATGGCTACGTGGCCACACAGCAGCTGTCGCACCCCCCGTGCAGCTTAGGGGGACCCCCGCGCAGCCCGGCAGCCCCCGCCGTCCCCCAAGCCGGGGCTGTCCTGTGGCTTGCTTGCTTGCGTGCTTGCTTTCTTTCCTTCTTTCTCCCTTCTCGCGGCTGGGCTTTGTGGCTGGCTGGCTGGCTTGCTTGCTTTCTTTCCAGAGGCTGGGCTGAGGGGCTTTCTTTCTTTCTTTCTTTCTTTCTTTCTTTCTTTCTTCAGCTGGGCTGCAGGGCTGTCCAGTGGCTTGCTTGCTTTTTCTTTCTTTCTTTGCTTGCTTCTTTCCTTCTTCTTTCTTTGCTTCCTTCCTTTTTTCCTGCTTTCTCTTCCTTCCTTCTCTTTGCTTCCTTTCTTTTTTCTCTTCCTTCCTTCTCTCTTTGCTTCCTTCCATTTTTCTTTTTTCTCTTCCTTCCTTCCTTCTCTCTTTGCTTCCTTCCTTTTTTCTCTTCCTTCCTTCCTTCCTTCCTTCCTTCCTTCCTTCCTTCCTTCTCTCTTCGCTACTTTCCTTTTTTCTTTTTTCTCTTCCTTCCTTCCTTCCTTCTCTCTTCGCTTCCTTCCTTTTTTTCTTTTTTCTCTTCCTTCTTTCTCTCTTTGCTTCCTTTCTTTCTTCCTTTCTCCTTTCCTTCCTTCTCTCTTTGCTTCCTTTCTTTCTTCCTTTCTCCTTTCCTTCCTTATTTCTTTTTTTCCTTCCTTCCTTCCTTTCCTTCTCTGCCTTCCTTTCTTTCTCTTTCTCTTCCTTCTTCCTTTCCTTCCACCATTGAAATGTTTATATGTAAATTGTTTATTAACATCATTAAACATAGTTTTTTGTTGTTAAAAATCAATATGCATCTCTGTTCTATTATTCAGTTTCTTAACCAGGAGGCTACCCATTGCGGCTCTCAAAACACTTGGTTATTGAAGGAACTTTTTTAAATGGCTCTTCTTATCTTTTGGGTTGCTGACCCCTGCTCTAGCGTATCTAGTCATCGCCCAGCTCTGAATCCACCCTGAGCACCTGAGCTGAGAGCTTTCCATGAGTTAAAAGTGTAACGGGAACCACGGTGACATGCTTTCCTTTTTGACTGAGATGGCGACCCAGCACTTCCCAACACTGTGGTAGCACACTGACTCAATGCCAGCCCCGTGGAAAGGCCTCACCCTCCAGCATCTGGGTTGTCCCACCCCTGCCTCCCTTGTGGGATCTGATTATCTCATTCCTGGTCTGCCTGTCTCCCATGGCTCTTATGCCCCCCGGTGACGGGTGTACCATGGAGCAACGTGCCTGGAGATTCACACTGCTCATTTCTAGGGCATCTGTGAAAACCTCTGCCAGGTGAGGCAAAAAGGTGCAGGAACCTCTCCCAACTCATCTCATTTGGAAGTTGATCTCTATGTATTGGACAGCTGCCACCTGATTCCTATCTGAAATGAGGGAATTTGTGCTTGATGGAACCTGCCCCCTAGACCCCACTAGGTCTTTTCAGACCTGCATCCTACCCTACACGGCCATCTGTCCACATGGAGCTGAACATGAACAAATAATGCCTGGACAGTAGATGGTGATTTTCTTGCCCACATCACCACTTCACCCTATGTGGTCCCCGCTGATAATTCACTGGGTTGGTCAGTCCGTTCATCCATCCCTAGGCTACTGTAGGGTGCCTAACCCTTCAGCACTCCCTGTTTTCATTTCTCTGTATCGTCACCTTTCGGTCCTGCTCAGGGTTCCTGCCATCCGTCCCTCTGCAGCTGGCTGAGATACGGCCAAGAAAAATCAAAATTCCCTGACAGCCAAATTTGCTGTTTCCATCCATCCGTCCATTGTTAGCGGCATCTTTTTACCTCACTGGAGGATGCACACCTCAGACATAGAGCTGGTTGAAAATCTTTCATCTAAACATTTTTTATTAAACATTATTGTTTTTTATGCAAGGGAAATTTTAGCCCCAAAATGTCCATTTTTGATGAAAACACACACGCATGCAAATTCAGTGAAGAATTTCAATAAAATCCATTTGTTTCCTTCTTTGCTGGGCGTTGACGGAAGAAAAAGAATAATTTCCTGATCAGCTTTATGCCTGGACACTTCCTTCTGTCCTCATCTGCAGGTTCCTGCCTTACGGCTGGGTGAAGGCCTCTTCTCCCTCGTTTCTGTCCAACCAGCCCTTCCGTCAGCTCTCTTCCACTGCAGATCATTGATCTAGTGGGGCTGTTTCTTAGCCTTTCTATCTGTAACAGCTGCTGTCTCTCTTCACACATATTGCTGCAGAGGAAAGATGTAGCATTGTGCCATCTGACCTCCTGCTCAACACAGGCCACAGAATCTCACCCACCCGCTCCTGTAATAGACCCCTAACCTCTGACTGAGTTACTGAAATCCTCAAGTTGTGGTTTAAAGCAGTGGTTCGTAACCTTTACTGCAGACCGCACCCCTTTGGATCTCAAATATGTTCTCGCACCCCTTATCAAAAGTAGGTCAGTTCTTTAAACCAAAGATATCTGGCATGTCTTGCACCCCCAGAAAGGGCGACTTGCACCCCCAGGGGGTGCATGCACCCCAGGTTAAGAAGCACTGGTTTAAAGACTTCAGGGTACAGAGAATCCACCAGCAAGTGACCCTGCCTCTTGTAACAGAGGAGGGTGGAAAAACTCTCAGGGCCTCTGCCAGTCTGCTCTGGGCGAAAATTCCTTCCCAATCCCAAATATGGTGGTCAGTTGAACCCTGAGCACGTGGGCAGGACTCACCAGCCGGACACAGGCAAAGAATTCTCTGTAATAACTCAGGCTGCGTCTACACTTACAAATTAAGTTGACTTAATTTAATCGGCGTCCACACTACACTTTTCTTAAGTCGACTTAAGCAGCTGCTTAAGTTGACTTAAAGAAAAATTAAGTCGACTTTATAAAACCTTGTTTAAAATCGACTTTACTGGCTAAGTCGACTTTAGAAAGTCAACTTAGCCAGTGTGGATGCAGATTAGCCCTAAATCAAATTAAAGTTGACTTAAAGGGCTCCAGGCCTCCCCTACGGCCCTCCCTGCCAGGGTGGCTGAGACAGGCAGTGCCCCCCCACAGGGCAGGACACAGCTCTGCCCACCCTGCCCCTATGCCCTGCCAGTGTCTCTGTCCTGCTCAGCCCCCTTTGTACGCAGGTACAGTGGGGCAAAGGCTGAGCCCCCTGGCACTTGGCAAGGGGTGCCCCTCCTGCTACCGTGGACCAGTCCCAGGTCCACCTCGCCCCTACAAGTCAACCTAGGCGTCCAGTGTGGACGCTCTAAGTTGATTTGGCAGGGTCCCCTGTAAGTCAACTTAATTTTTGAGTGTGGACATGCTAAGTCGACTTGTTTCGCCAAGTGTAGACACAGCCTCAGAGCCCAACCCGTCTAACCTCCTGCCGTTGACAAATTGACCATCGGTAGTCCAAGAGCAGTTAATTGCCAAGTTAGGCTGTCCCATCACACCATCCCCTTCAGAAACTTCTCAAGCTCAGTCTTGAAGGCAGCTAGGTTTTAGGCCTGAATCACTGTAGGGCGGCTGGTCCCAGGGCTTCGATCATGGGTCCTGCAGCAGACTTCACTGAGTCAGGTCTGGGCCATCTGCGCCGTGACTCACTGTCTGCTCCAAGAACACATTTTGTGAGAATCGAGATGTCTTCTGTGCTCTGCTCGTGCCGCACTATACAAAGGTGTCCCCTCCCTCCCGCAGCCTGCCCTTGAACAAACCCAGCGAGTAATTTCCAGCGATTCCCCAGGGACGGGAAATGCGACACTACTTTCACATGGGAGATAACACAGTGCAGGCGGAGCCAACAGCCTTGAACCTAAGCCCGGGGACAAGAAGCCAGGAAAGTTTTACAGCCCACGCAGGTGGGCGGGGGCGTGTATCAGATACTCTAGGCCGAGATGAGGTTCCGTGTGATGGAGTGTCACATTTAGGGTGGATTTCTTAACACAGTTCCTTTGGCTTTGGAGCAGGCTCACCAGCTCAGGTTACCCCGCATAGATCCCTCACCTTCGCCTGTCTGAAGTCTCAAGAGTTGATTGAATGGGAGAGAGACGGGAGGGAGGCGGCCCAGACTCATTAGACATTTCCATCGGAGTTGTGGCTCAGATCTCCCCCAGTGGGAAGAGCTCCCCACTATACCCTTCTGGGGTGGAGAAGTTTGCTCGGATGTTCTGGCATCAGACGTGGTCACTAGGCCAATGGGCCACCCACGTTCAGTGGCAGAGGGCATCTTGGGGGTTTGTCGATGGCTCTCGGCTCATTCATCTCTGAGCCCGTCCCCATGTCAGTGACCGGAGGGCGTTGCCGTCCAGGGGCCGGTCTGTGTGAAACGGTGTCATGAGTCTTAGCCCGTTTCCTAGCTGAGAATCATTCCCGTCACGAAGCTGGCAGGGATTGGCACTTGTGGGTGACCCAGCAGGAAGCTAGGAGCGAATGGCAATGCAGGCCGGGCACACCCCGGCGGTTGCCCTTGAGTGGTGGCTGAACACACACTGGCAGGCACCCTGCTGCTGACAGGAGCGAGGTTGTGTGGTACATGAAGGGGGGCTCCGTCTCCATAGATGGGGGTCTGACATAAACCCGCCTGGTGGGAACAGCAAAGGGGTTGGCCAAGGCCCTGCCTACTGGGGAGAGATCACCGGGGTCTCCGCCCGGAGCGGCTGGGGCTGCGTCAGTGCTGGGGCTCTAGTGAGGTGCAGGAGACCAAGGCCCCCGTTATCGCCCCGCTGTCCTGAACGCAGCTGTTTGGGCCTCAGTTCCCCAGGTGGTGGCTGTGGGCAGGGGACTTGGCTGCTGCTCCCGTGGGCACCATGTGGGACATGTGATGAGTCTCCTCTGTTCTCTTTCCATCCTAGACAACCGGTTTCCAGAGTACGGGAAGGTGGAGTTTGTGTTCTCCTATGGCCCAGAGAAGATCCAAGGTACGGCCAGTCTCCCCTCTGCGTGGGGCATCGCAGCCCAGGGCTACTGACCTCTGCGCCCCGTGCCAGCTCCTCCTCACGCTGTCCAGTCCCCATCACTTCTCTTCCCTCCTCCTTCAGTCCCTGCCCTTCTTCCGCTGCACCCGCCCCCCTTTGTCCGCAGCCCTCCCAGGGTGGTCGGCCCGCAGGCATGAAGGGAGAGGGGGAGTCACCTTGGGAGACTCTCCTGGGAATCTCCCGGTCCCGTACATACCTGCCACTGTCCTCTCAGCACACAGCACCTCCTCGCGGGCTAGGGCCCCTGTCAGTGGTCGTTCTGCTGATTTCTCTCTTGGGTCACAGGCTTTAGGCCCCTCCTGGGTCCCCATTCCCAGTCCAAAATGTCCTGAACGGACGCAAAAAGCTTTCGCCCTCTCCAGAGCTGTTCTTCAGCCAGCGCTCGGTTCAGTCTGCTGCTCCTGCTGGCCTCAACTACCCCCGTGAAGGGCTTGGAGGCCTCTTCGTGGGGCCGGGAGGGGAACCCCGTCCCAGCCTCACCCTGGGGTCCAGCCCAGGGCCCTGTGCTGCAGAGCGGGGTCCGAACCTTTCTCCTTATTGCAGTTTTCCTTGAGCCACTTCCTGCCTTGCCTCTTTGTGTCCCCTCTGGGTCTCCCAATCTCTCACCTGGTTAGGTGGGTCTTTGCCAGGTCTCCTGTCCTGAGAGCTTCCCTCCTTCCCTCCCTGCTCACGGCTCTTAGATTCCTTTCCTGCTCTGGTTCTCCTCTCCTGAGTATCTTCCCTCCAGCTGGACTCTCTCGGCGCTTAAACCTGGCTCCTTTCTTACAGGAATCACCTGGTTCATAGATTCTTAGAATCCACAGCCAAGGGGCTGTAGGGACCATCAAATCTGATCCCCTATATTACCCAGACCTCAAAACTATCCCTAAATCATTGCTAGAGAAGGTCTTTGGGGAAAAAAATCATCCAAACATGATTGAAAAATTGTCAGTTGTGAACTGACGATGACCCTTCGTAAATGGTTCCAGTGGAGAATTACTGGCACTGGTAAAAATGTACACCTCATTTCCAGTCTGAATTTGACTAGCTTCAACTTCCAGTCCCTGGACATGTGAGACCTTTCTCTGCTAGACTGAGAAGCCTGGTAGTAAGTATTTGTTCCCTGTGACTGTGGTCAAATCACCCCTTAGCTCTGCCTTTGCTGAACTCAGAGACCTCAGTCTGTTTAGCTTGTCATTACAGGGAGGTTTTCTAATCTTCATCACTCTCGTGGTGTTTCTTGGATTGTAGACATCAGAACCGGAGCCAGGATTCCAGCAATAGTTACAGCAGTGCCAAATACAGATGGAAAATAATCTCGCTGCTCCTACTCAGGGTTCCCGTTTATGCACCCCAGGATCGCATGAGCTCTTTTGGCCACAGCGTCGCACTGGTAGCTCATGTTTAGCTGATTATTCCTCCTGACCCCCAAATCTTGTTTAGTGTCTCTGCTTCCCTGGACAGAGTCTTCCATTCTGTAAGAATGGCTTACATTCTTTGTTCCCAGATATAGAAATTTACCTTTAGCTTCTTTTAAACCCATTTTGTTTTCACATGCCTGGCTTACCAAGCAATCCAGTTCAGTGACCCGTCCCCTTCCTTATTTTCCATTCCCTCAATTTTTGTGTCATCTGCAAACTTTGTCAGTGATGATTTTATGTTTTCTTCCAGGTCATTAATAAAGATTTTAAATAGCACAGGGACAAAACCCAGTCCTGGCGATCAAACTAGAAACATACCTGTTGAATGATGATTCCCCAGGTATGAGACCTATCAGTTAGCCACTTTTTAATCCATTAAATATGTCCCATGTTAATTTTATATCGTTCTAGTTTTTAATCATGCTGTCATGCAAACACTTGCAGAGGTCTATTTATATAAATTATGTCAAACATTACTACCGTTATCCACTACATTTGTAATCTTGTCAAAGAAAGAAAGAAAGAAACCAAGTTAGTTTGGCAGCATCTATTTCCAATAAACCCATGCTGATTTTCACAAATTACATTATGATCCTTTTGTTCATTACTGTGTCAGCCACTTGCCTGGATCGATGTCAGGTAACCCGGCCTATACGTTCTAGTCCGGCCATTTACCCTGCTCCAACATTGGCACACAACATTAGCTTTTTCTCAGCTTCTGGAACTTCCCCAGTGCTCCAAGACTTATTGAAACTCACCATTAACAGTTCAGCGAGCTCCTCAGCCAGCTCTTTTCAAACTCTTGGATGCAATTATCTGGACCTGCCTCGCTGAAGAGTCCAACTTTAGTGGCCCCTATTTAACATCCTCCAAAGATGCTAATGGAATGGAAAGAGTGTTATCATCACCATAGATGGTGGGGCTCACACTCTAATCTGGCTCAGTCCCTGGCTTTCTAGCCCCATGGCAAGCCGCTCTGTTCCAGGACCCCTCTGTCTGTCTGTGCATCCGCAGACACGACCTTCTGTCACTATCCATCCTGATATGCCCCCCCTCTGTCCATCCCCATACACACCTTTCTGGCTACCCCCATACATGGCCTCTGTCCATATCCATATATGCCCCTCTGCCCCCATATATGCCCCTCTGTCTGTCTGTCTGCCCCATATGCAACCCCTTTGTCTGTCTGTTTGATCAGGAAGCACCTCTCATCAGTTAGATCTACTTGTTCACAGTATGCTCTGCCTTGGGGAGTGCTGGAGGTCCGTCCTCAGGCCAGATAGCCCCTGGTGAATGTAGAAAGAGACAGCCTGCCACTGGCAGAGAGATGGATTATGTCCCTTGAAGAGCCGCTTCCATCTCAAGTGGCTATGAGTCTTTTCCTCTTTCTTCTGCCCTGCCTTTTTCTGTCTTCCTCCTCTGTCCCTTCACCTCCCGTCTCATGCTGATGCCCGGCGTCTCCCATCCCTCCCCTCACACCCTGTTCCCTCCCCTGCCCTGGATGCTCCAACCCACCAGACCCAGGCGTAGCTTTGACCTCCTTTACCGACTCCCTCCTGCTGCCCCCAGGGATGGAACATCTGGAGAACGGCCCCAGCGTCTCTGTGGATTACAATACCTCGGATCCCCTCATCCGATGGGACTCGTACGACAACTTCAACGTCCACCGAGAGGACAGCACGGAGGGTACATGGGCCGGTCCCTGTCAGGACCAGAAACCTCCAGACACAGGTCATTGTTTTGATGGCTTATTGTATTACCATGGCACCTTCGGGAGCCGCTCTTGTGCCAGGCGAGTCCTGGCAAAGGGAGTTGCTTTGCTTCCCCAGACAGCTTGCCGTCTGTGGGGACAGACTGGTGGATGAGACAAGTGGGGGGCAGAGGAGGGACTGGGCAGATGGGCTGTGATTCCCTGGAGGAGTGTGGTGAGCCGTTTCGATTCATAAAGCAACAAGCAGGCGCCGCTGAGTGGATGAAAGAGGCAGGAGAGCAATGGCGTGGAGCCAGGCCTGCAGAACATGCTGGATTCACGGCAAGGCTGGGAGACAGCAATTCCTCGGTTTGGGCTGCCCAGCCCATCGGGCGAGAGCCGTAGGTCTGGCTTTGCAGGGCGCAGGCTGGGGGAAGGTGTCCTTGCAGGGCAAGGTGTGTTTCGGGAGCACATTCCAGCTGGAAAGGGCTGCTCTCACGGCCATCTCTCCAGGAAATGCAGCTGGCTGGGGGGTGGCGGCGAGGAATAATGCCTGCGGACAGGCGGCGATGGGGAGCAGAAGGCTGGAGTGAAAGGACCAGAAGTTCTGTCCTGCCCTAGGTGAGACGGCAGCGAAGCCGTCTGTGGGTAGAGGCTCGCAGGGCGTTCCTGTACCACACTGGGTGTCCCAGCGGGCACTTATTGGCACGCTCAGCTGAGACGCCTGGGTGAGATGGGCTCACAGTGCTTGTGTTAGTGACGCTTGCTGGCGTGAGAGAGGCCTCCAGTCTTTAGAGCTGGGGATCCAGCGCCTCGCACCTAGGCTGGAGTCTGGAGAGCGCAGCCTGGCCCTGCCAGACCTGAGCAAATCCCAAATGCTGGGTTGTCCCTGGGGAGGGGACGGGGTCTCAGGCCAGAAGAGTTCAAAGTGCTCTCCCCTCGGGCTGTATCCCCAGCAGACCCGGGTGGCGTAAAGCAGAGGAACCTCAAGGAGGCTGGGAAGCAGGGTGGGAGGAAACACAAGCCTTTCCCCGAAAGGCCTGCTGGTCCTGGGGGTTTTATCTCCAGGCAGGAGGTGAGAACTACAGAGCGGGGCAGGGAGACAGGTGAGCAGAGCGTGGTGCTGCCTGGCTGAAAACCCCGCACCTCTCCCACCCTCCTGCCCGTCATCCCCTGGGGACCTCAGCTGCCCCGTCCAGGGCCGGCGGACAGTGATGGGGATGGGTGGCCCTTCCTGGGGATGGGTGGCCCTGGGAGAACTGTACCTGAGTCAGGAGGATCGAGCAAGCTGTCCAGAGCACTGTGGTTCATGCAGCCCTCTCTATTCTGCAGAGCGGGGCTGGAACAGCTTCACTGGCGCCTGGCCAGAGCCCGGATGCACCAAGGCCCAGAGAAACGAGGCGCCGGGCAGGCAGGTCAGGCCAATGCGCCAATTGACTCCAGCGGAGGGTCTGCCCCTTAGTTCCCAAAGCAGGGCTAGTTCTTGGCACCCGCCATGCTGCCTGGGGTGCACGGCTCCCATTTGAGCCGCGTTTCCCTGTCTGCACATGCAACACTGTGAATGGTGCCGTGCGATGAGCACAAGTGATGGTGTCACGTGCTGGGCTCTCCAGGATGCAGAAGAAGACCCAGCCGATGCCCTGGGGCCTTGCGACGGCAAGACATGCCTGATTAATATACATGGGGGGACCTGGTATTTCGTATCCCACCCCAGACAGGGCGCTGTCCCTGGGACCCTCAGTTCCTCGGAGGAAATGGCCCATTCCGGGAGGCAGAGCTGACGCTGTGGGCCCATGAGCATTTATCTCCCATCCTAGCATGGTGCAGCCATTGCTGGGGTGGCTGGGTTTGGGTCCCAAACTGCAGAGATTGACAGGAGGGAACCAATCCACTGAGCATGGAGGAGGAGCTTAGGATGAATGGCCAAGCCGTATTAGCGGTTAGCGTCTAAAGGGGGTGGGGACTGTGGGAAGTGGAGAGCCAATCAACTGCCCAACTCAGAGTTGGGGTGACCTCAGCACCCCACCCCAGAGGGGCCGCCAGAGAGGGCCCAGGGCTTGTGTGCATCCAAGGCATCAGGGAGCGGGGCGGGGTCCTCTGACCCGTGGGAGTGACATCACAGTCCCTTCCAGGGCAGCAGAGTGTGATGTCACCAGCACAAGGGTCTGACCTCATGGGCAGAGGGGAGGAGCTCCCGCGCCAGCCTGGATGCTGTGAGGGTCGGCTGATGAATGCGTCAATAGCCTGCGCGATCCAGGGAGAATGAGAGTGGGGAGAACTTGGATGGGAAAAGCCCTGGTTCCCTCACTCCCTTTTGGCTGGATGTTTCAGATGCCCGGTACTTGCTTCCCCATGCCCATGATTCAGCAAAACCAGCCCCAGAGCCTGCGTGTGAAGGGGAATGGGGCGAGGTGGGAGCCGGGACATTCTCTGGCTGGCCTGAAGGTCACTCGTTGCAAACAGAGCCACCGCCGGGGTGTGTGAGTCTTACAAACGGCCTGGCTCGATGTCTGGGGCAGGTCGGAGTGAGCAGAACCTGGGGCAGGGTTCCCAGCAGTCTGCCCCATTTTGGACATCGTGGCTTCTCCTGTGTCCTGCGGAATGACAGCTCTGCTCTCAATAATGCCCCCCTCGTGCCTGTTTGGTTCACAGTGCGGGCATGGAAATCTGGCAAGGGGCAGCCTCCGAATTCCTGGCAGCGAGGAGGAAACAGATTCGTGACACATGGGCTCGGACATGTGCCTGCTGTATCGGGTGCCTGGAGTGATCTCATGAGCTCTGCAGAGAGCTGGGGGGTCACGTTCGCCCTTCCCGAAGGAAAACATTGATGTCGACATCTCAGTGGGCCGGAGCCCTTCCCCTGGGAAGAGTCCTGCGCAGGCCACTGAAGTTTTGCCTGAACAAGGACTGAGCAGAACCCAAGATCTGGCCTGTTTGCAGAATCCAAGATCGACAGGTCATCTTGGGCCAAAAATTGGATCCAAGGCCCTTCAGCCTTCGCCAGACTGGGTCATTAGATTCATTTAACTGCTGGCTGCCTCTGCCTTCCTCAGTTCTAGCCACCCATTCTCCTGGGGTGCGGAGAGTTGCTGCCGGCCCGGTGAATGTCCGTGCCGTTTTGCCATGGATCTGATGTTTCCCTAAACGTGTGACGGTTACACAAGGAACAGGCTGGAGCTAGAGCAAGCCCTGACAATCGTGTGGCCACTTTTGCACATGCAGTTACCAGAATCAGATCCGAAAAAGATAGGAAAAAGCAGAGCCCCAGGGGAAACGGCCTGCGGCTGCCAAGAGAGATTTTATGCCCCTGAGCTTTCGTTTTCTGCCTTCTGTGTGGAACTCATTCCATTCCCTTGTAAGGTCAGCGGAGGTTCCCGTTGCTGGAGGGGAACACTCGAAACCCTTGATCCCCTTTGCAGGAAATGTCAACGATAACAGATGGTCGCGAAATCCTTGGAGGGACCTGGCTCAGCCTCACAATTTGTGGCTTCTTTCTAGCCAGGCCTTCAGGAGGGGCAGGTCCTGAGGAAGGGTATTTATCATCGCCAAGTGTTCCAGTCCTGGCTCCGACCCCCATGGCAAGTGCTTGGTATATCAAGCCAGGGATTGGCCCAAGAGGAACCAGTTAGTTATTTCTCTTCACTTGTGTTTGGCATCCAACATTGTTCTCCTCTTTGTTGCTTCCTGCCAGCCAGAGCTGAGTGCCACTGCATTGGGTGAGGTGGGCACAGGAAGGGTTACCCTTCCTTGTCTTTCTGGTTCCTCTCTCCTCTTTGGCTTCTGCTTGGACACATCGAACGATCAAGGCCGCCAGCCCTTATCCTCTTTTTTTCTTGGCACGATTTGGGTGACTCTTCTGCTCCCATCTTGGTAGCTCTGGTTCCTTCCAGGAGCTAAGATCTTGGTCCAAGCCACAATGGAAGTTCTTCGAGGCTGCTCTGCGTGGAATCTGACGTGGAGGGAGCTGGGCTGGTCAGTGCAGATGGTGGTGACTGAGAAGGTGCAACATGGACCCTGCCGGATTGGGAGGTGGAAAAGGAAGGACTCGATGAATCAACAATGAGGAATTGTGTCTTTGCTTATGGAAGTCTAGCTCGCTGATCTTGGCGTAGCACCCAGCCCTAATTCCTACTCTCTTTGTGCCTGGGAGATAGGGGTTCTCGCAGCCAGTGGGAAGAAGGGGGAAACTGAGGCACAGGAGAAGTGATGACTGTGCAATGTGCCATTGCTGGGAATAACTCCAGGAGTCCCAAATCTTCTCTTGCCACTAGACCAACATCCTTCCCCCAAACCAAACCCAGGGCAGCTCAGAAAGAGCTTGGGCCCAGCTGCTTCCTGTTGTGTTTGATCGCTGTTGACATTTCAGCAAAGGGTTTCTATTGGGTTTAGGTTTTAAATATTTATTGATTTTATTTTAAACAGCACTTGCGGGGCAGTCAACTCCTGCCTGCTGGCTACCTCAGCTGGGCAGCTGCCTCTCAGTGCTTGCAGAAGAAACTTCCTGGACAGAAGTGACGTCGGAATCACTGATCTGTGTGGCAGGTATTTAGAGGGGACCAGAAAAGGCTTTTCTTGAAGGAGTTTCAAATCCAGAGTCCTCAGCGGAACATCAGTGCAGACTTCCATATTTTCAGACTTCAGAGAGATGGCCGACCGCTTGTTTTTGTCAAAGCTCCTAGGGTGTTTTTTGACAGTGGCTAGATGTTACCCTGAATGCCCCAGCCATATCAAACAGTGCATTTTGCATCCCTAGCGTGCCTCTGCCGGTTTAACTGGCTGCATTTCTATCCTTCACTTCCTTATCTCAGCTGTCATATAGCACTGCTGTTCCATTTGGACCCAAGCCAGCGTCCCATAAATCAATGCAAAGATTCCCACTGGCTTTGCTAGACATTGGGTTGCAGCCAAGATCCCCAAAGGTGTTTAGGCACCAGTGGAATCAGACCTTTGAGGATCCAAGCCTGGGCCCTTGAAAGGCTCCTGAGTTCCTCCCCAGAGGTGGCCGCATTTCAGCAATTCCTGTCCCATGTGCAGGCCAAAAGTTCAACCCCAGCTTCCTAAGGTTAGACTCGGAAACTCAGACTTAAGTTCCTAAGCAAAATTTAAAATGCCCTGGGGGCTGGGCTGCTCTGACTTATTCTGGAGCAGTCCAGAATCTGCGGGGTGCCCGGAATCTCTCCTGGGGCATGCGAGGGATTCCGAACTGCGGTGTGAATCTTTGGTACAGGAGCAGTTGCTGGTAGCTCGAACACAGGCACCGGCAGGTTAAAATCCATGTCCTGCCCCTCTCAGAGGCACCTGGCATCCCCCAGGGAGGCTCCCGCAGGCCAGGGATCTTGGAGAACCGTGCCTAAAGTGTTTAGAAATAATGCCGCGAGATCTCTGCCATGGGTCCCCTGTGACGAAGTGGGGGTAATTTGGGGGTTTTCTCTGGGGGCTCTGTGTGCCTCGGTTTCCCCACGTGTTACTCATGTAGTTTGGTGATGGGACCCAGGTGCACAACCATTGCGGAGGCCACCCAAGGGCGGAAGGGCCTTCCCCAGCCACACGTCCCTTTGTCCCCTTGAGTCAGCCGCTGCTACAGGCTGTGACAGGTGGAGACAAGGAGAGTGGCCATTTGCCCTGGTAGAGACAGAAGACCAGGGAGCAGTAAAGGGACGGGTCAGTGGGTGTCTGGGTGCAAGAGGCCAGTCTCCCTGTGGAAGCGTGGGGGTTTGCACAAGCGCAGAGCCCAAAGATGGGGGCTCTGGGGCTCCTCGGGTGGTCACTGCTGTGACTTCTAATAAAGCTGCTAATGAAGTCTTTCTGTGCTTTGAGTCTGAGATCTAGCAATCCCTCCTGGCTCCCACGCTGGCTGGGAATGGCTCTGACTGCAAGGCAGGGCGTGGGGCCCCTTTGGAGAGTGGAAGAACTCCCCAGGGTCCCTTCCAGGTGGCCTCTGAGGGAGTTCAGGTGGAGCAGGGGGGCTGAGCCCTCTGAGACCAGCGTTAGGAGGCGGCTGCACTGGTGTGAGGAGACTCGGGAGTGGGGGGCAGATGCCAAAACACTAGAGTCCTGACTGGCTGCGTCCCAAGTGGTTCCAGACACTGTCAGGGAGGGGGGGCGGTGCTCCATCACACCCCGTCTCCATCCCGCGCAGCCCTTGATTCAGGTTCTGCAGCACCAGCCTGGATCTAGGCAGCCAGTTCTCAGTCCAGCTCTGCCAGCGATTTGGATGCTAGGGTGAGACCCCTGCCCCTACCCCGTCTCCGCTGGCTTGAAATAGCTTCTGCCAGGAGAGGTTAGCAGCTGTGAACCAGGTCCGGGCAACCTGATCCTCCCTAGCTGGTCAGCCATGT
>ML685777.1:1791869-1801958 GCA_007922175.1 Pelusios castaneus
CTTTCTTTCTTTCTTTCTTTCTTTCTTTCTTTCTTTCTTTCTTTCTTCTGCTGAATAGTACTTGCCTATCCCTTAAGCCCTCCCAGGCCCGGAGGGTTGTAGCATTTCTCTCCCCTCTCTGGGCGAGGTTGCGGCCCCGTGTGTGGGGAACGAACCCAGGCGGCTCCTCTTTCAACCTGTTTGTGGCAGGCTGGGAGAGTGGGAAAAGATGAGAGCCAAGTCTTTGATGTCCTGTTTAGCGGGGCCCAGTGTAGTCGGGAGGGGTCGAGCGGGTGTCCTAGCCGGAGCGTGTGCGTGGGACCTTGTTTACCGTTGTTCTCGCCTTATTTGGGCCGAGAACTGCACGCAACATTTTTGGCATAGCAAGAATGAGTGTGTGTTGGTCAGGGGAGCTGGCACGGGGACCAGAGAGAGGGAGGGAACCGACAGCTGGTAGCTTGCTTCCAGTGCTGGCTGCTCCACTGGCTGAGCGTGCCCTCCTGGGTGCAGCACACAGAGGGGAGCGAGGATGCCGTGTGAACTGGGGAGTCGGCTGGCCAAGGAGGAGGAGTGGGATTCTGGAGTGAGGCCCATGGTTGGGCGACAGCGTGTTAGTCCCGGGGGTTTGCCCTGGAACACGGCTGAGGAGATGGGTGTGAGCAGGGGAGGGGATCTGCGGGAGAAGCCGGCCCAGAGCTCCCAGGCCCGCACAGTGGTTTCCCAGGCAGGATGGGAGAACAGCCGTGCTCCCCCCGCCAAGCCCCACCACTTCACATTTATGCTTTGCTTGGTGGTGGGCCCCAGCACCCTGGTGTCTGAGCACCCCACAGTCTTCAGTGTGTGTGGATCCCTGGCCAGGCAGTGGGCTGAGCCCAAAGAGACAAAGGGCAGCGTTGGGCTGGGGATCAATTCCCGTACCCACTGCTGGGTACCAGAGAAGACCAGGATTCGACCTGTCAGTGCAGAACTAGCTGTTTACTGGAAATCAGGCATTACAGACAAACAGAAAAGACCATACAGTGCCTCAGTTTCCTACAGCCAAGCCTTCGGTCACTACGCTGGCCCCACACGCTGGCCCCACATGCTGGGCAGATCAGCAAACAAGCAAAGCAGGGTATGGACAGCAATTCGTGACGGAGACTGTTTCCTTCCTTCCTTCTGGTTTCTTTAGTACTTGGTCTGGTTTCTGAATCCCCCATTGCACAATCTTGGCTCCCCTGCGTCCCCAGCTCTTTCCCTTGAGCACCTCATCTCATTAATGGGCTCTGTTGGCCAACCCTGACTCTGGTCTGAAAGTCTGTCCTCAGATGTTACTGGGGATGTCTCTCTCTCTCTGGCAACTGGTCATGTGTCCCCAAAATAGCCCTTGGTTAGCCCTATTGTGATCCTTTATGACTGGTTTTTCTAATGAATTGTGGGAAGGCTCGGCCAATGGACATATTATTCTGTATTCCCCCAGGCACCTGTCATCGTGCTGTTCTACAGGATCAGCTGC
The DNA here is from genome assembly GCA_007922175.1 of Pelusios castaneus. Taxonomy (NCBI): domain Eukaryota; kingdom Metazoa; phylum Chordata; order Testudines; family Pelomedusidae; genus Pelusios; species Pelusios castaneus. The sequence goes on from ML685777.1 coordinate 1,793,344, forward strand.
CCCAGGTCACATCGTCCCAGATCGGCCATTACACACCCATGTGTACACACTCGGCCATGCCCGTTGGTCTGTCACATCAGCACAGCTACACGCACACAGCGCCGGGAAAACATTCCTGGCTTATGTCAGCCAAGTTCTGGATTCTTAGTGGATTGCATGTCGTTTCTCTCGGGCTGTGAGGTCTGGCTCCCAGAATCCTCTAGCACTCGGGCGTACCAGGCTTTACTTGACTTCTGTCAACCACAGCCATTTATAGTCATTTAGTACCGGCCCAACAGCCAGACTCTTAAACAGATTTAGGTGCCTAACTCCCATTGTTAGGTGCCTAAATACCTTTAAAATCTGCCCCTACGTTACTTGCTCAAGGGCTGCTGGGGACTCTGTGTCCAAGCTGGGAATTGAACCCAACTCTCGCCCTTTCTCTTTGCGGGAGAAGGTTTCCACTGAAGAAGGGGTTTCTGGATGGGGGGCTTCATGGCATTTCTCTGGGGAACGTGCCATGTGGGAGGCCAGGCAACACTGCGGCTGGGTGGGGAAGATTGCATCTGGCAGTAGGGCTGGGGCCACTCCCTAGTTCAGGCACAACTCCCAGTGGGTCAGCAAAGCTGTGTGCACGAGGGATCGCTGATTTGGGGGTCCCGTCTAGCCTTAAAACTGGGTGACTGTGACTCTGCTCTGTGCGTCCTAGGTTTGAGCCTGACCCACTTGCCGTCAAGCACAGAAATTCCACGTGGTCGAGTCATTGTGGATCCCTTTTATTAAACCTGGGCAGATCATCTGCAACCATTAATTTATTTACTGGCTGAATTTAACCTCTTTTCTGGCCAGAAGCAGATCACAATGTCCTCCAAGGTTTTTGTCATTTGAAATTATTCGCCAATTTTTTTTGACCAACTTCTGCTCTGTCCTTTGGGGGTCTTTGATTTTCAAGCTGTTGCTTAGGATCAGATAAGCTGTGCTCTATTGTTTCTATCTGCGGGTTGTCTCGGCACCTTAGCCCTTGTGCACAAGAATTTAAAATTTGGGGCAAATGCGAGCTGAGTTTGAAATTCACCTTCTGTGAATGCCAGCAAGCGGTACCAGAAAGTGAATGCAAAATAGCTGTGCTATGCATTGAGTAACAGGGAACATTAGGTAGATGGGAACTGCCACCTCTGGACAGGCCAGTCATCTGTCTGACAGTCTATCTTAGTTATGTATAGAGAATCCTAGAAAGGTGGGGCCTGAAGGGACCTCAACAGATCATCAAGTCCATTCCCCTGACAGAATAGAACTAGCCTGTCCCAACAGGTGTTTGTCCCACCTGTTCTTAAAACCCTCCAGTGATGGGGACTCCACAACCGCCCTCAGAAGCCTCTTCCAGAGCTTAATTTACTTCACGTAGAGGTAGAAAGTTTCCCCTAATATCTACCCTAAATCTCAGTGGCTAGTTTAAGCTCATCACTTCTTGTCCTACCTTCAGCAATTGATCACCATCCTCTTTCTAACATATCTGAAGACCGTTCCCAGGTCTCCCTTGAGTCTCTTTCCTTAAGACTCAGCACGCCCAGCTTGTAAATCTTTCCTTCTAGGTCCACATTTTGAAACCTGTCATCGTGTTCGTGCTCTGCTGTTGACCATATTCAATTTGGCCACATCTGGCCTGACGCACAGTGCCCAGAACTGGACATGGGACTGTGACGGAGGCCACCTCGGCCCTGAATGATCTCCCGCATCTTCCATACGACACTCAGTTAATGCTCCCCAGAATAACATCAGCCTTTTTCACACATTGGTAGCACCTGTGCAGTATGTGAGCCCCACTGGCCCCCTTTTCAGCCACATGCCTGCAAGTCCTCTCGTTCCCCATCAAATAGCTGTGCACTTGATTTTTCCTTCCACTTCTCTTTACTGCATTTCATCCTGTCACATTTCAGACTGATTCTCCAACTTGTCAAGGCTGTTTTGAATGAATGGTTAGTCGCCCAAGTATCGGCTCAGAGCCTTTCGCAGCATTTAGCCACACAACACCGCCTCCGCCTGGCAGGGCAGAACTATTACCGCAACTGGTGTCTCTGTACCTAGGTCCTTATCTGGGCTCCATCACTGCCGTCTCTGATCGCCTCATAGTCACAGCAACCCCGGGAGAGCATTTCGCTGCTGCGAGCGAGTGCTGGGATGTGCTAGGCATTCCTTTTCTCCTTCCCTAGGCAGATCTTCGCTGTCTCCTGCTGCAGACAGCAACTTGCGCTTCCCCCCAGCCCCTCCCAGGCCAAGCCAAGTCATGTGGCTGGGGCGGGGGGGGGGGATATAATGGGATTTGCAGCAGGGGTTCTCTCCACAGATGCTGCATTGTTCCCAACCCCTCCGCTTCACATTCCTGCCGGGGGAAAAAGGGAGCTCTTGCTAGAGAGAGCCCAGCCAGAACACGTCTCCTGTGAGGGGAGGGCGTTCCTTTGTGCGGAGGCACGGCTGGAACAGAGAGTTCACCCTGGTGGCATCTGTCGTCACATCACGAACAGCACCGGGAGCCGTGTCATGAGAGCTGGCCCCAGTGGAGCAGAGGCGGCACTGGCTGCACAGAAAAGCAGCCCAGATACCACAGTGATGGGTGCGTTACATGTTACCGCTAGAAATGGCCAGTGCAGGGAGGAAAGACTTGAGCCCTCCTCTCCTCTCCAGACTGTCCGGCCACCGTGCATGCTCTTACATTCATGATCTGCTGGGCGAGGTCTTCCTGTCAGTAGAACTGTGAGCACATTTTGGTGGGGTTAGCCCATCTTGGACCCGACAGCTCAGACCTGGGCCCCTTATGGTTCGCACGTCCTGGGAGGACTTGCGGATTCCAAGGCCAGAAGGAAACACCGCGACGATCTAGCCCGACCACGTGCATAGCGCAGGCCAGAGAACTTCGTAATTCCTAGAGCATGGCTTTTGGAGAATCATCCAGTCTTGACTAAAAAATGATCAGTGATGGAGAATCCACACTTGAGCCTTGGTAAGTTGTTCCACTGGTTAATTACTCTCACCATTAGTTTACGCCTTATTTCTGGCCTGAATTTGTCTAGCGCCAACTTCCAGCCATTGGATCATCTTAGACCTTTTTGTGGTAGATCAAAGAGCCGTGATTAAATATCTGTTCCCCAGTTAGGGACTTATTGACTGTGATGAAGTCACCCCTTAACCTTCTCTTTGTTGTGCTACAGAGATGGACCTCCGTGACTCTGTTGCTGAAAGGCAAAGTTTCCCTAATTCTTTCCTCATTCTTGTGGCTCTTCTCTGAACCCTCTCAAATGTATCAACATCCTTCTTGACGTGTGGGCACCAGAACCAAACACAGTGGTCACACAGTGCCAAATACAGAGGTAAAATCACCGCTCAAGATTCCCCTCTTTACGCATCCCAGGATCACATTAGCCCCACTGTCGTACTGGGAGCTCATGTTTGGCTGATTAGCAACCACGACCCCCCAGACTCCATGCGTCTCGAGATGGCTTTTCCATCAGAGGTTAGACATGGAAGGGCCGAATGCTTGGCTGGGCACAGCTGAATGGGCGGAGGACAGTAATGAAACCAGCTCCCCACTTTGGAGTTCAGTTCTGTGCTGGTCCAGACTCTTGCGAAGTTTAGAGCACACTCTGGGCTGCTCTAACTTGCACTGCCTGCCTTCTGCCCCCACGGGTTGGTGCGTCACTCAAGGATGGATGGCTCATTTCTGGGAGGAATGGAGCAGGTGCCCAGGGAGGCAGGGGTGTGAAAGGACACTAGACGGAAATCTAACCTTTGAGGAATCGCTGGGAGTGCTGCTGGTGCGGGAGCTGCCATGCAGTGGGGAAGGACTGTCCCAGCCTGCGATCTCCGTACACTCCGCGGTGGCTGTGAAATGCTGGTTTAGCAGAGCAGAGGTGATGTGTTTTCCACAGTGCCCTCCACGGGCCCTCAAGTGCATTCACTCCTCAGCACGATCTTCTCACCCAGCGGCTGCAGGCTGGCTCCTCTCCTCGGCTATGTCTACACTCGTGCAATTAGATCGACTTTGCTAAGTCGAATGAACAAAGTTGACTTTAAATCGACCTTGTTAATTCGACTTAGCACGTCTACACTGTAAAGTTAGGTCAACTCGACCTTGCTAAATCAACTTAGAGCGTTTAACTAGATGCTTAAGTCGACTGGCAGGGGCTAGGTTGACCTGGGAGTGATGCATGGTGGGAAGTGTGGCATGTGGCACCCGAGAGGTGCCCCCTTCCCTGGCCACCCCTTTAAAAGAGGAAGGGAGCTCAGCACCTTCCCTATTGTGCCTGGCTACATGGGGGCTGAGCAGGTCATGGGCAGGAGCCGGGTGGGCAGGGCTGTGTTCTGCCCTGTGGGTGGGCACTCCAGGCTCCTGCTGTGCCAGACACCCTGGGAAGGAGGTCAGTGGGGAGGTCTGGAGGCCATTTAAATCGATTTAGGGCTAATCCATGTCTACACTGGCTTAACTCGACTTAATAAAGTCGAATTAAGCGTTAGTTCAAAGTAAAATGAGGTTTTACTAAATCGAACTAACTTTTCCTTAACTTGATTTAAGGAGCAGCTTAAGTCGAATTAAGGAAAGTCCAGTGTAGACGCAGAGTAAATTAAGTCAATTTAAGCCTGCTTAAGTCGACTTAATTTACAAGTGTAGACGCAACCTCTAGAGGCGTCGGAGGTGGGAGCGCACAGAGAAGCAGGTGGTTGTCTGAATCCGAGGGGCAGAAAGCAGGTTGCTGTTGGGCAGGACCTAGGTGCAGGGCAGGACGGCGCAGCGTGAAGGTGTTAGCGACACAATGGCCGGACTGGCTCCGTTTTGTCAGCTGCCCCAAATAAGAGCTAATCAAAGGCTCAGACCTTGGCCTGGTCCGGCTGCTTTGCCCTACACCCGAGTGTTTCTCTTCCTTTTCTTGGGCCATAAAACTCCCAGCTCCAATCCACTTGTCACAGAGAAACTTTCTTCTAAGCATGTGTCAGGGGAACCGGAACAGGTTTGGATCAGGACTGGTCTGTGTCCCACCACCCATAACGGCAGGTGCCCTACCTTGGGCCAGGTCCTCAGCTGGGGGCGAATCAGCGTGGCTCCCTCACCGTTAATGGGATTTTGCTGTTTTACAGCAGATGGGGATCCGGCTCTGTGGACTCCAGTGGAGAAATGCTGGACATCTGACCCCATGGCCTCAATGAACGGGCCTTGGAGAGAGGAGACATTAGCACCGATATCCTCTAAAGGCCCTTAAATAGCTTTTCCATATGTAATCCTGTGTTTGTAGGGCTGGGGGGTCCAGGGGTCGTGTGGGGGTGTGCGTGTGTGTGTGGGGGATCATCATAGTCCAGTAGTTGTCTGTGGCGCTCACCCCATGAACTGGTTACCCACAAGGCTCTTTACATGGAGAAGTTTCTCGGGTTTGTCCGGTGGCGCTTGCCCCGAATCCTTCCCCGTGGGACTTGCCTCGCTGGGTTCAGCACAAGGGGACTGTAAATCACTGCGGGGGAGGCCGTGGCCGGTTGGTGGCCGAGGTCATGGCACGCTGGAGCAGGAAATGTGCACATCGGTTAAGCTGGCTTGTTAGGGTTCACAGCTGTAAATATTTGCTTTAGGCAGGATTTCAAGCCTCCGGGGAATTCCTGTGTGTCTGTGCGCGCACGTGCAGCATGGGAGGCAAAGGGTTTACCACCAAAGTGTGCTTCCATGGAGAGGAGATGGAGGGGCAAGGGTGTCTGTGGGCTCCCCTGCCTGGGGCTGGCTGGGGGAAGGGAGTGCACCCCCCTCTAACGGGCCCATTCCAGCTAGCAGAGGCTGTTGGAGCACACGAACCCTTTGGCCATATGCCCATGCCCCATAGGCCAGGGCATGGGGAACAGAACCAGCTCTTCTGGCCTGTACCATGGGGTCAGACCCGGGCAATGCATTGGGTTCCAGGATCTAGCCCCCCCCCCCCTCCAGATGGCCATAAAGACCATCTGCCATGAGTCTCAGCCCGTGAGCAGCGCTGGATTCCCTCTCCTCTGATCCAGAGCTATTAGATTTTATGGGGCCACCAGGGCCAGGTTAACACGGGGGCTTTAGGGATGCAGAGGACTTCCCCCCACCCTCCCCCCACACTGTCCTTCTGCCTCACCACCCTGCGGAGCTGTTCCATCCATCTGCCCCCGGCTCCAGGCAGGCCCTGGCCGGCACGTCCCTTGCACAGTCCAGGCAGGCGCCACAGAGCCATTCGCACCCGTGGCTGAGCGCCTGTGGCTGCCTGCTGGTGCCACGGCTCCCAGCCCATAACCAGCCGCCTCGCGTGCTGCAAGTGGGACCAGCGGTGGCTGGCGCCAGGCTCCCCTCTCCACCCACAGCACAAGGCCGTGGCTGCAGCCCCTGCCCACGAGTTCTGTAGCGAGCAGCAGACACTTCTTTCGGGATTAATTATTGCCAGCCGTTGTTCACGAAGGATCTTTGCTTTGGAAATCATTCAGCCTCCGGGGCTGGATTTGTGAAAGGGCATGAAATATTTATTTCCAAATGCTAACGGGGCATTCAGTGATGAATGATTTGTAGTCCGGTCAGAGCTTAACCTTGGTCAGGGTTCCTCTTGTGTGCACAGTCAGAACTGATCCCTGACTCCGAGGTTTTACGCTCTCAATAGACCGGACTGACAATGGATGGGCGGGGGCAGGCACGGAGAGGAAGAGAAACTCACCCAAGGTTGCAGAGGCGCTTAGCAGCAGTCTGGGAGATGAACTTTGTCTCCGGTGTCCAAATGCAGAGCTCACCACCCCGTTCCATCTTTTCTGTTTATATATTATCTAGTTCAGGGCATAAAATGCTGGGACTGTCCAGTCTGACCTGCATGACACGGGCCAGGGCCATCGCTGACCTAATCCCCTGGGGTTTTTGCCATGTCGGTCTCAGGATATGAGAGCGACAAGGGGGCTGAGGTCTTATCATCTCTTGGAACATCTTCTGTGGGTGGACAGCATGCGCTTCGAGCTATGGACAGCTTTTCTTCAGGGGCTTGTCGTAGCTCATGCCTTCCACCAGTAAAAGATACCGTCTCTCCCACCGTGTGTCTCTCGTAATTTCAGTCAGTAGGCGAGGAACTGAGTTCTGAGCGACTGACACGCCAGAGGTGTCAGAGTGATGGGTGCGCCACCAAGCAAGTTGTTGGGTCTTGCTGAAACAGGGAAGTAGAAGTGAAGGGTCAGTTTAAGCTCCTGTGGTTCGTTAAGGCTCGGCAGGCTCAAGTTTAATATTTTTTATAATTTCAATGGAGACTATCAACGTTCATTTTTAAGCTTTTTTTTTTGAAATGTTTACCCATTTAAATTTTCACAATTGTAGGAAATTCTGGAGGGCAGGATCAGACAATCAGGAAATTAGCTTTATAACTGTTAAAACACAAAGGGTCGATATGACATCAAAATATACTGAGTCAATAGAGATCCTTCAGTCAAACTCTAATAAATTATCTGCAGTATTTTTCTACTTTGCCTAGCTTCAAATTTTGATGATGATTGATGGAAATATTTTTTGTTGATTTGTGCATGTAAGGTGAAATCAAGATTTACCAATACCACCCTAATCCTTCCATGCCTGCCTCAGCCCCACTGGGACACTGTTATTTCAGTAGGACCAAGCTTTTATTTCGGTTTAGTTTACGTTACTTGGGGAAGGGTTGAAACTAAAAAGCCCCAACTAACCAACCAAACAAGAAAACCCAGCCGTGTGTACACCAAAATTAGTGTGTCTGCCGAGTTACACCAGCAAAACATTTCTGTGTGGACAAGGCTTTAAATAGTGAGGGCTTTGGGGCCTGGGCTGGGTTTTTTTTCTTTTTTGTTATATGTATGTACAGCCCCTAGCGCAATGGGACACTGATTGCAAGGATGAACTAGATTGAACTGTGGTAGCATGTTTTCTCTTCACACCTGCCACCTAGGTGAGCAGGGCTTAGTTGAGCAAGGGACAGGAAAGGGAGACTTGACTGATTTTAGCAGGGGAGGGCAGCTGTTGGGTGTCCATTGGCCATGTAGACAGACCCTGTGACTTCAAGTCCTGCCCGAGGGCGTAGGTGTTACCACCGTAGAAATAAGAAAGAAGAATCACCCGAATTACAGTTGACCAGGAAAGGGGCAGTGTTTGCTAAGAAAAGTTCCAGAGGGGAGCCGTGTTAGTCTAGGTCAGCCAAACAACCAAGGAGTCTGTGGCACTTTTAAAGACTAACACATTTATTTATCGCATGAGCTTTCGTGGGAGAAAATCCCACTTCGTCAGACGCTTTGAAGATGGGGAATTTACAGAAAAAAAAAAACCTTTCTTTTTTCTCCTCTATCATAATTTATGGAAACTGTCACATTTGTCAACAGTTTTTTTTTTTTTTCAGTTTAGATAAAAAATTGGGAGAGGTTAGGGGGGTTTGTGTTGGAAACCAGGAAGATTTTGAAGGAAACAAAAATGTTTATTGGAGAAAAAGGCCATTTTTTACTGAAAGAAGGTTTTAAAAAAAGACACATAGTGATAGTATATCTAGATATGAATAGCTTGAGTACATACATGAGATCTATCTATCTGTCTGTCCTCATACACCCTATCTATCTATCTATCTATCTATCTATCTATCTATCTATCTATCTATCTA
>ML685777.1:1801968-1843276 GCA_007922175.1 Pelusios castaneus
CTATCTATCTATCTATCTATCTATCTATCTATCTATCTATCTATCTAATCACATAGGCTATGTCTACACTTGCACTTTTAAGTCGACTTAGTATGTCTACACTTAAAATTAAATTCAACGTAAAGAGGAACTTACAAAGTCGACCTAGAGCGTCCAGATTGGATGCTCTAGGTCAACTTTGTGGGGTTAGGGTGACCTTGGGCAGGTCCATGGTGGCAGGGGAGGGGCACCCCTTGTGTGCAATGGGACAAAGGGGGACAGGGACCCAGGCAGGGCAGAGCCCTGTATGTGATGCTGTCTGGATTTAGGGAAGCATTTATGATATTATTTTCTATGGATATCTCATACATGCTATAATCCATAGGAACTATGTCATGTTTGGTATCAATAGAAAGGTAGTAATTTGCTGGGAATGATTATATAGTTTATGTCTAGGAATTCTATTTCGATTAGAAGTTAGGAATTTGATGTTATATCCATACTTTAACTTGTGTCATTCTGGAGCAATGCCTTAGACAGGAGGATGTGAACAACCATTGTCTCCTCAATGTATAGGAATTTTCCAGGTAGAATGGGCCCAGGGAGTATCCTGATGAGCCATTAAGGACATAAAGAATACAACCATTGTCTCCTTAATGGCTCATCAGTTTACTCCCTGGGACCATATCACCTGGCAGATTCCTTAAGGAGACAATGGTTGTTCACACCCTACCGTCTAAGGCATTTGTCCAGAAGGACACAAGTTAAAGTATGGATATAACATCAAATTCCTAACTTCTAATCGAAATAGAATTCCTAGACATAAACTGTATAATCATTCCCAGCAAATTACTACCTTTCTATTGATACCAAACATGACATAGTTCCTATGGATTATAGCATTTATGAGATATCCATTGAAAATAATATCATAAATGCTTCCCTAAATCCAGACAGTGCCACACCATGCCCAAATGCCCTGCCCTTTGGGGGGCATGCCAGACTCCCCCTGTGCCCCCCCCAGCAGGGAGGGCATTGGTGTCGTCCTGGGGTAGCCCTAAGTCAATTTAGGGCTACCTCAGGGCTACACTGGCTTAATTTGACTTTAAAAAGTCGAATTAAGCCTTAGGTCGAGTAGAAAGATGGTTTAATAAAGTCGACTTAATTTTCATTAAGTCAACTTTATTTTCCTTAAGTCGACTTAAGCAAGCTTCTTAAGTCAACTTAAGCAAAGTGTAGTGTAGACTCAGGGCAAATTAAGTCGACTTAAGCCAAGTTAATTTAATTTACCAGTGTAGACGCAGCCATAGAGCCCTCTCCTCCATTATATCTGAACACACTCAAAGCCTGGTCATGTCTGAAGGGCCTCTTTCAACTCTCATCTGCTCTGTGCATCTGCGCTTCACTGAAAATAAATCAGGGGTTAATTGTGCTGGCATGGTGAAAATAGCTGCTGTCCGGGATATATTTCAGGGCTCTCTGTTAGACAGCACATTTATCCTGTTACTTCAGGGCTTTGCGGTAGCCTCATAAATAGCATTAGGGTGGAAGGGACAGTCGGAGAGTGGCCGGCAGAGTCATCTCTCTGGGGATTTCTCCACCCTGCTGTCAGACTGGTTTATGGGGGAGACCGGAACCATCCTGGGTGAGCCAGGCTGGAGTGACTGAACAGGGGGAAATTTGGAAGTGGAAAAGACCAACTAAATATCAACCAAATGGTCCTATCCATGAGATCTGTCTGTCTGTGTCCCTAAAAGAAAACCCTTTGGCTTCTGTCCCGCTGTAGGAGTCTCCCAAAGAGAGCGACGGGCATGCCAGTCACGTGGGGCATGTAAAATAGGCTGGATGGAGCCACCGTGGTTAGGGCATTAGGTTGGAACTTGGGGGAATCTATGATCACTTCTTGGCTTGCCACAGACTGTCTGTGTGGTCCTGGGCCAATCACATCATTCTTTGGTGCCTCAGTTTCCCCTCCTTCCTTTTTCTGGCCCCTTTTCTGCCTTATCTGTTCAGATGGTGAGTTCTTTGGGGCAGGAACTGTGTCTTGTCAGCCCATGAGGCCCTGATCTCGATTGAGCCTGCTTGGTTCCCTCATACAGCTGAAGAACAGCTCACTGCCTGTGGAATGAGCTAGATGGGACCTAGCTCCTGCCAGGCTTTTCTGTCTCTAAGGCTCCATGGAGATATTTTAGCTTAAACAATGTCCCGAGGCCGTTGCACATGGAAGGTGGCGGAGCGGGTTCCTCAGGAAGGAGATGGTAATGCGCAGTGGGGCGACTGGTTAAAAGCCAGTCCCAAGTTCTAGTTGGTTTAGTTTTTTGGGTGAGGGGGGAGGAAGATCCCAGGACCTGCCAATTCCCATCGCCCTCTTTCTCCCCTGCATCATCTAGGATCTTGCTCTTTCGGCCACATGCCTCACTCCCAGGGGGATGTTAGATCCTCTGTGTATTTAGCAGCCCTTGGCTCCAAATTTGGGACTGCCAGGTCAGCCTTTCCTTCTGTCGCTGGCGGTTCTGCCAGGACCCCTCACAGGTACCTCGATCCCAAGAAATAAATGTTATATCCTCGCCTTGGAAAAAACTGCGATGGAGTCGTGGGGCGTAGGAGCACCTTGCAGAATGCGGGCGGCGTCCGTGGGCCTGCCGCTGCCTGCATCCACAGGAAGGCTGACATTCGCCGGTCGAGGGGCCGACCGTTAGACACCTGCGTCCGCAGCTGGGCAGCCAAACAAGCCGCACCCGTTGACTCCACTGGGATCCGCAAGGTTTCCTCGAGTTCAGCGCCTTGTGCGGGCCAAGCGGTAGGCCCCCGAATAGGAACATTTTTCAGTGACTTGCCCCACTGGTGTCAATGGTACAGCTAGGGTGGGAACTCAGGAGTCCTGACTCCCAGCCACACCTGCAGCTCTCGCAGACCCAGGGTGAGAAGCGGGGAGTGTCCTGTTCTAACACCAGCCAGAAATCCCGTTGCCTGATCTGTTAGTCCCAGCCCCGCACCACGCCGGTGCCTGTGTGCCTCCCAGAGAAGCCAGTGGGAGTTCTGTTTGGGCCCTGGGCAATGTGTGCTGGTGTCCAGCTTGGCCAGGGAGCCCTCCCCACCGCCCTTCCATGTCTTTACTCTAACACTTGTGTCATGAAATCAGTCCTATGGGGCGCCATGGGGCAGAGTGGCCCCCTAGCCCACTCCTTTGCCCCTGGACCAGAAGGGGGTGTCTTTATGTCCCCCCCGGGTCCCAGGATGGGCCAGGCCAATTCAGCCGTGGAGGGGCGTCTGTTGGTGTGAGTGAGCGAGCGAGTGTGCCGTGGAGGGATGAAAGTGTAAAGAGCACTTTCAGAGAGCAGACCCTGTGCCTGGTCCCCTGATTAGAGGGGTTCAACCTGGATGGGGGGAGCTACCATGGCCCTGCCAGTGGGTTACTGATGGCAGAGCAGCCTCGCCATAATGCGGGCTTTCTCCATTCTTTCTCTCCCTCCATAATCTCTCCATCTTTTCTGTCCCCTCCTCTCTCTCCCCTCTGCCCCCGGTCTGCTGTTAGTGAAGTGGTTTCAAATATCCTCTTTGGGAGGACTTTATGGGCTGGTGATTGGGGGGTGGGGGGGCTGACTGTGTTTGACCCGCATCCAGCGCCGACATCTGCAGGGGACTTGCTAATTCCCCACCTGAGTAATGGTTCTGGCTCGTCCAATCGCTCAGCCATTACTTTCCCGGGTTGTGTTTACAGTGGCTTGGGGCGGCAGTGAGATCGGTCTGCCTAGCCCTTTAAAACGTTCTGCAGATGGTGTGGGGCACCGCCTCTCCCTTCTCTCCCTGGTCAGCTGTTTGATCTCTTGCGCCCATTCCCGGCACACCCACGGTGCTGGCTGGGCTCAGGACCTAGCCCACACCCCACCGAGCATCATCAGCTTCTTGCTTATCCCATTCCTTAATGAGGTGGTATGGGGCAGGCTGAACCCAAGTCCCCTAACCTCCGTGGCTTGACGATTTGGGTGATCTCCCCACCCCATTCCAAGACCCATCCCTTCCGCTTCACTGCAGCCTCTCGCCTGGCCAGCATTCACAGGCCGGGAAGTGACCTGTGGGGAGCAGTGGGGCAGGAGGTGGCAGGGGAAAGGAGGAAAAGATGGCGAAGGTAGCTGCCATGCAAAGGATGCTTGTATCTGCCATGACCCTCCAGGTGGCCAGAGCTCAGGGGGAAGGGGATAAAGACCACACCGTGGAGCAGTCGGCCGGCTCCGGGAGTTATAATCCGGAGAAAAAAGTGGGGACCTGAAATGAGAGGGTTGCCGAGGGGCAGGGACCATGGTGTGGAGCACGGAGAAGGGGCAGTCGTGTTTGAGGGGTGTAGGAGATGGAGGGCTGAGGTTTGGGGGGACTGGAAGGGGATTAAGACTGCAGCCTTCAGGGGATCTGGAAGGCTCAGCTGGTCCCTGGAGCCCGACGTTGGGCGGAAGCCGTTTCTGTGGAGTTTTATATATTCGCAGGAACGGGTATGTGGAGATAGCCCTGGGGAAGGTGCCCTGTCATGCGCTCTGGGCAAGTGGCAGACCAGCAGCTACAGCTTTCTCTTGCCGACCTTCCTCGGCGAGGCCGCGTGGGAGCGTGTGCAGTCTGCGAGCTCGCAGCGTATCAGTAGGGGCTGATCTGGACCTGCCCCGTGGGAGGGTGGCAGTGTCCGGGGGACGGGCAAGTCACTCCCACCCTCTCAACCCTCAGGATGCAGCCGAAGGATGGGATGGAGGAAGGTGGGTGGCATCTTTCTCTGAAATGGTGAGCAGGGGTTTGATGGGTCGTGTCCCCATTTCCCCTCGCGTCTGCATGGGTGCATTGGGAGGGGGCGGGGGGATGGGACCCACGCTGGCTCCTTCCGTATCCACAGCTGACGAAATCTCGTTTCCCCCTCTGCTGGCTTGGACTCAGAGCCCACTCTGTGATTTGACGGTGGAAGGCTGCAGGATTGTCTGGGACTCCCGAGGGGGTCTCGTTAGCGTCTCTTGGGGGGGACGCGGGGTGCCTTGTCTGTCTGCAGGACCGTCAGCGGTGCGCTCCGAGTGTGCGTGGACATAGCTCCAGCTAGCTCAGCTAACAATAGCGGTCACCCGGGGTCCCTGTTCTGTGGGGGGGTGCGAGGTGTGACGGCCACGCAGCCGTGTCTTTATCTGTAGTCACCTGGGCTAGTGTGTGTGTGCTCCAGTCACGGCTCCAGTTGCCGTGTAGACGCCCCCATTGCGATGACAGAAGAGGTGGCCAGATGCCTTTCTGCAATCACCTCTGCCCCCCTGGATCCTGAATTGACTGTGCAACTTTACCTCTCTGTGCCTCAGTTTCCCCAGCTGTCAAATGGGGACTGTTACCCTCACCTCTCCGCAGGGATGGCTCTGAGCCTGGGTGCAGGAATGTTTGCCAAGCACTTTCAGTCCCGCTTGCCCCTTTTGTCAAGGGACAGGTGAAAAAAAAGGCCAATCCCCAGTGAAAGTCATTCCTTAGTTTCACCGGAAAAGTTTCCTTGAAACTTAAGCCTGTCTGAATAAGAGAGCGAGCGAGCATATGAGCACATCTGGCTGGAATTGTGTTTGGAAAGCGTGCGCCCTAAGATCTTCTGGCTACGAAAATAACAGGAGCTGAACTGCGTGCTCTTGTGTGGCTGGTGAGATGCTTTTGCATTTGCAACCTCCGGAAGGTCGGGGAAGGATTTTCAAGGCCCTGAAAGTGGCCCTTGCCAACCTGCCTCTCCCGTTGTAGATTTGTCTGGGTGCTATTCAAGTTGCAGAGAATAAAAAAAGTCTTAAGCCAGGGCTTTGTACAGGACTTCTTAAGCAGACCCAGAATCTATTCTTGATCTGTTCTGAGCTTCCTAGTTTTGTCCAGAATAGTAGATGGGGAAATGCAGACAACTGCTTAAAAATCTCTTTGTGCAGTTTTTTTGGGGCCAACCAAACCCGAGAAGTAAGAGAAAAGCTGCATTATGTATGAGTCTTCTGGTTACCCAGACTCTTCTGGACTGGGCTGAAGGTCAGAACCTGTGTGAGATTGCCTGTCGGGCCCTCATGGAAAACAGTGGGCTGCTCTGCAAATCTTCAGTAACGCCCTTGAAGGGAACGGGGTGACTGCAGATTCACTCCAGAGTACGTTCTGATCTGTGTTACAGTGTGCCCTGGCCAGCTGGGGCAGAGTGTCACAGGTGTGGAGCCAGGGGGGACTCTGCACAGAGGTATTGAAAAGGGTAAGGAAGTGGCTTTGAGGATTGTTTTCAGAAGAGTTCCCCAGAGGTCAGGGCTGGCATGGGAGGAAGCGTGAAGGTGCTGGAGGAAGACTCTATGTATGTCTACACTGTGAGCCGGAGGAGACATCTCCAGGCTAGCTTTGATCAGGCAAGCGTGCCAAAAATAGAGCAAAGCTGTGGCAGAGGGGGGCAGCTGCCCCAAGCATGTACCCACCCAATACACTACGGGTGCACTTGGGGACCTCAGTGCCAGGCTACGAGTCTGCGTCCTATGTGAGATGACAGCCAGGGGGTGTGAAAGGAGAGGAGGTGGCCCAGAGACAGGAGCGTCTTCACAGCTCAGCGATGACACAGCCCTCCTCGCTAGCTAGCCATTGTGCGCAGCAAGCGCGTGTCTTGCTGGGTAAGAGAGAATTAGGCAGTGGGTTTAGGGGAAGGAAATAGTGGCACAGGGCTTGGGAAAGGTGTCCAGTTTTGGGCCCCCACTACAGGAAGGATGTGGACAAATTGGAGAGAGTCCAGTGAAGGGCAATGAAAACGGTGAGGGGGCTGAGCACATGACTTCCGAGGAGAGGTGGCGGGAACAGGGCTTGTTCAGTCTGCAGACGAGAAGCGTTGGGGGGGGGGGTGGATTTGATAGCACCCTTCAGCTACCTGAAGGTGGGTTTTGGAGGACGGAGCGAGGCTGTTCTCGGTGGTGGCCAATGACAGAACTAGAAGCAATGGTCCCAAGTTGCAGTGGGAAAGTCTAGGTTGGATATTAGGAAAAACATCCTCTGGAGGGTGGTGAAGCACGGGAATGGGTTACCCAGGGAGGTGGTGCAATCTCCATCCTTGGGGGGTTTTAAGACACATTTTGACAAAGCCCTGGCTGGGATGGTTCAGTTGGGGTTGGTCCTGCTCTGAGTAGGGGTTGGACTAGATACCTCCTGAGGTCCCTTCCAGCCCTCATCTTCTGGGATTCTAGATGGTTAATAGTCATAGCATCTATCTATCTATCTATCTATCTATCTATCTATCTATCTATCTATCTATCTATCCTCATACACCCCATCTATCTATCTATCTATCTATCTATCTATCTATCTATCTATCTATCTATCTATCTATCTACTTCCTTTTCAAGGGGCAAAGTTCTCATCCCTCCATTGACTTCAGTGGGGTTCAATCTGGGTGAATTTTTTCCAGTGTCACTGAATTAGACACAGACTCCCGTTAGCCCCCCTCCTTCCAAGATCCCGGCCCTCCCTTGTGTGGGCCCGTTCGCAGAGGGTTGGGCCAGGGGGAATGGAAAAATCAACTCCACTCAGTCTAACTGCCTCTGGTCTCCTCCTCTTTGCTCTGACTTTCTGTCTCTCTCTCTTCATCCCCTTCTCTCCCTGTCCTACCGCGCCGTCTGCTCACTCCTCTCCTCCCTTTCTCCACTTCGTTCCCTCCCTCCGCCGTCTCTGGCCAGCGCGCTGGTGGCTGTGCGGTGCCGCAGCCCTGTGCTGGCGGCTGGACTCACTGCCCCCGTGATGTCATGCTAAAATCACATAGCGGCGGGATGGTAAGTCCGTGGGATCCGACTGGCTGAAATTACAGACGGCGTTTTGTCCCACGAGCCAGGAAACACCCCGCTCCCGTCCCTGACAGACGGAGAGACGGAGTAGGAGACGGACAGTGCTGGGGCTGCCGTGTCTCAGGGACTCTGAGAAACCTCCAGCACTGAAGGAAAAGAGAGTGAGCAGCGAGGGAAGGAAATTAACCCAGTTCCTCCTCTTCTGCTGCCTGTTTCCTTCCATCCAGGTGGTAAGTTCTGGCTCTGCAGCTGGGGTTTGTTCCTGTGAATCTGACCAGATTTTGTTTGCGGGATGGGGAGACTCATTTTCTGGTTGACACCCTCAGCACTTCCCTACCGAGGGCAAGGACGTTTCCTTAGCTCCACCAAGCCTCTCGGCTGGGCAGGCGATGAAATGGGATCGAAGTGAGTGAGTGCCCAGAGCCCATGCTGGGAACCCGGCCCAATTCGGTGCTTCCCCGTCCCTTCGCAATGCCGCACGGTGCCCGTCTGCCAGCATCTCAGCTATCACCTCTGGGCTATGTGTTTGGAGACGGTCGGGGGCCAGGTTCCCTGTGGGTGTAATTCAGGATGTAATTTCGTCAGTGGAGCTGTGCTGAGCCCAGCGGGCAAAGGGGCAAAGTTGTTCACTTGGTGGGTAGGAAGCTCGGGCTGGGGATGCTGAGCTCACTCCAAATCAAATAGTCTCATCCAAAGGTGAACCTCACTCTTCTTCTGGCTGTGCTCTTTCCCCAACTCCTGCAGTCTGCTGGCTTAGAGGCCAGTCTGCTGTTTCCCTTCCCCTTTGCGTAATTCTGGTTTGCCACCCCGGCTTTGCACCGCCACCAATCGTGGCCAAGGCTGGCGAAGCATATTTGAACGTGGCTGCCAGCATCTGGAGAACTGTGGATTGATCTGAACGGGCTGTTCTCTCTCCTCTTCTGCAGTCTGTTTATTGTTGATCGACTTCTCTCTGTGCAACGGGGAAGGGATAAGGGGGGGATGAACTGTCGGAGAACGAGTGTCCTGCTATTGTACCATCCAGTTGATACCAGTGTGCCTGGGGCTGGGTGATCAGATAGCAGGATGATGGGCGTGGAGTGGCAGCCTGAAAATTGACAGCTCTTGCAAAGCGCCAAGGTTCTGTTTGGCCCCTTCCCCATTCTCTCGGACTGAATCAATGCAGATGGAGTGAACAAAAACAGGCTTGTTATGTCAGATACCTTTGCAAAATAAAGCCGCTTAGTCACTAAGTGGAGGGTGGGGGCTTTGTCCATCCTATGAGGAGGCTGTTGCCGTCCCAGCCGGTCTAGGGAAAGATAAGAGACAGATGCGGCGGGACGTGCTCGCTGGACAGAGATTCGTACTGACCCTCTCTGGTTTGGCAGCTGACCATGTGAGCAGGTGCCCGCTGGCTTCAAGCGACACTTGGAATGATGCCAGTTTTACTAAGAACGTGGCGGATTTGCACTGTACCCCTTCTTCCCCATCGCTGCTGAAAAGTGCAGAGAGCATCCTGACTTTTCTCCCTGGCCTGGTCTTTTCTAACCCTGCTCCTCAGACTCAAAGGATGGTCTGTCTTCAGCCCCACATGCCAGGCCAGTCTGCTGGTTCCAGCGACCTGTAACCCAGGACTTGGGGCTGTATCTGCCATGCAGGGCCAGGAGGGTTTTTCTGTCTCTCGTCTCCATTGGTTTGTGAGCCAGTTGCTCTGCTACTATGTTGCCTAGTGGGTAAAGCACAGGAAGGGGAGTCAAGCGCTCGGGTGTTGCACCCCAATTCTGACACCGGGGAGAGTCACTTACCCCGCCTGCAGGCGTCTGTGTGGGGTGAGTTATCCTTGCCTGCCTCCGGGGCGTGTACTGGGGCTGAGCCCATCTTGGAAAGGGCTATATCAGAGCAGGAAAGAGCTGGCTCCAGACTACGTAACCAGCAAGCAGAGCATGGTGCAGTCCTATGGAGAGGTGAGTCCCGGGCTCAGGAGGCAAGGCAGAGAACAGCGGATAGGGAGGTCACGATGGTTCAGATGAGGAGAGGACAGGAGCCATGACTCAGTCCCTGCAAACCCCCATCACTGATCCCTGCTGTGCTGGTGTGTGGTCCCCGAGGGTCCTTCGGCTTTGCGGTAAAACCCTGCGGCCCCGACCCTCAGAGCCCGGACCCGCTGGGTAAGGATGGATTGCAGGGTAGACGTCCGGCCTTGTTCTGGATCCTTCATCTCGGGGGGGTCTGTGAGTCCATGGTTGGGCCCAGGCCGGACGCCAACCTTGCCATTTGTAGGCACCGCCCGAATGAGCTGCTCAGCTCTTCTCACGCCATGTAGTGTCCTGCCGTCAGACAGCCACGCTTGGGCCGGAGGACGTTGGGCCTCCTGGCTCAGAGAGCCCCGTCCTGTTGCGTGGGCCCATCTGTAAACTTAGCAAACTCCCTCTTTGAGCTAGTCTGGCGTGGTCCCCACAGCGCAGCCTCCCTGCTGACCCATTACCTGCATGCCCCGCAAATAGCAGCTGGTCCAGAGACCATGTTGGGACTTTTCTGCTCCTGCTTTCAGCTTTAAAAAGATCCCCGTCCCCTGCCAGACCGCCGTTCTGGGGACGCGCCTCCCGACAGCAGGGCGGGTTCTGAACCAGCGCGCTAATTTAAGCCTCTTCCCTCTATATTTTACTGGCCCACGTGCTTGCTTTATTTGATGGGAACATAACCTGAAGGCGTGTTATTTCCGCCTGTCCGTGGCCTGTGCTCAGTCAGCCGCCACACCCCTCCTGCCGCTGTCGGCGCCAGGTGTAATGGCCCAAAATAGCCCCGAACACGTGAACCTGGCCGGTGGGGTGAGTCTCTTGCAGCTCCAGGGAGCTGATATTTTTGGCTCAGGTAAAAGAGCTCCGCTGAGTCAAACCCTGGGTTCCCATCTTGCGGCCGCCCTGCCTGCCAGAGGAACGTTGGCTCAGCCTCCTCTCCCGAAAGGTGTGTCGAGGCACGAGACGCTGGGTCCCGCTGGAGTTCTGGGTGGCCAGGTGTCTTTGTTTGACACTTCGCCGAGGAGTCGCCTGCAGTATACGGAGCCCGTGACAGCCTCTGCTGGGCCGGGTATCTCACTCCTGTAGGCAGCTCCTTGGAAAATCTCAATCACGCTTCTCGAGAAAGAACAAGACATTTAACCCTTGACATCCCAGGGCTCTGGAGCGGGCAGAGCTTTCTCTCTTAAGCCGGCTACACCTTCCCAAAAACCTAATGAGGGACCGAGGGCTAAAAAAGTGAAGACTACCGTGTAGAAAGAGTGGGGATATGGGGAGAATTTGGGGCCGGATCTAATCCCCGCTGAAATTGATAAGACTTTGCTCATTGCTGAGCTCGCTTTGAATAAAAAAACTCAGACGGGGTCTAGCTAGGTTTGTGTGTCCCACTCGGACAGCAGTGTGGGAATGGCACACAGGACTGCTCGGCATCTGTGGTCAAGAAGAGTAAGGCTTTCTGCCAGGAGCGTTGCTGTGTGGGCACAGGTGTGTGTGTGTGTGTGTGTGTGTGTGTGTGTGCAGACATAATGCATGGAAGTTACTCTGTGTGTGTGTGTGTGTGTGTGTGTGCATGCACACATACACAATGTGTGGGAGTTGCTCTGTGCGTGTGTGAGCGTGCACGCACACATACACAATGTGTGGGAGTTGCTCTCTGTGTGTGTGTGCAGACACAATACATAGGAGTTTTGTGTGTGTTTGTGTGTCTGCATACACAACACGTGTGTTGCTCTGTGTGTGTGTACACATTGCGTACATGTTGCTGTGCCTTTGTGTGTAACCACGTGTGCATGTTGTGTGGCGGTTGCTGTGTGTTGTGTGCGCGTTGTTTGAGGGTGGAGCGGGGGCCAGGCTGCGTGTTGCGTGTTGCGTGGGTGTTGCTCGGGGGTGTAACGTGGCGGTTGCTGTGTGTTGTGTGTGCGTTGTTTGAGGGTGGAGCGGGGGCCAGGCTGCGTGTTGCGTGTTGCATGGGTGTCGCTCGGGGGTGTAACGTGGCGGTTGCTGTGTGTTGTGTGTGCGTTGTTTGAGGGTGGAGCGGGGGCCAGGCTGCGTGTTGCGTGGGTGTCGCTCGGGGGGTGTGTTGTGTGTAGCATGTAACCAGAGCGCAGTGCCCAGCTGAGCTCCCTCCAGTGTTCCTGGCTTCTGGACTCTGCCTGCAGATAGGCGCTTACTGATTCCACGCTGTCGCGTGAGGCTCTCTTCCGTTTTTGAGTCAGTCCTCGGGCTCACGGCCAGGGAAGAGTCACTTTTTCCTCTCCAAGAAAGCCTTTCGTGTTGCTAACAGGCCCTTCCAGGAAACCTCACTGGGGATCTGGAAAAACAAATGGAGAGACTCCAGCCGAGAGAAAAGTGCCTTTCAGCGGGAAGGCGGGGTGGGAAAATGGATGGCTTGCTCTGCTATTTCCCGGCACACTCTTGTTTCCAAGGCAGCGCCTTTGATGCGAGGCGTCATTCCTGTGGCATGTGGGCTCGTTCTAGGCAGCTTGTCTTCCCCAGCCAGCGGCGTTTGCCCATTACCTCACAACCCTGGATAGCGCTGGAGCAAAGAGCAGGTTAAAATTAAGGCTCGGAGGCCAGTTTGGAAAAAACCTCAGAGTCACATGGATGAGGGCAGCCGATCCTGCAGTTTGCAGAGCCCCAGGCTGGTTGCATGAGGGATCGGCTCTGAGGTTGTTCCCACACCAGCCCTGATCAGGTCTGGATGGGACCTGCAGGGCTTGTGTGGGTTATAGGGCCTGAAGAGGATGAGGTCTAAAGCAGCTGGTTGATTTGTTTGAGCAGGAGATTAGCCAGGACAAGCGGTGCACAATAGAGGTTCCCAAACTGAAGGCGCAACTCGGCATAGCCGTATGGTGAGGAGATAGCGTTTGACTTATGCCGTGGATCCATCGTGGCTTCAGTTCCACACTGGGGGTGGGGCCTCGGCCACTGAGCGCAAGGTTCACCGGAGCCGCCTGCTTCCTGGGTGCTTGTGATGCTGAATCATGGTGGAAACACGGTCACACCATCACAAGACCGGTGCATGGAAGTACCATTGGGTGGGCTGACCCCAGGAGAGGCTCCAGTTGCCTGTGGAGGAATGAGGGAGGGATAGACAGGTCTATTCGTTGGATTTAAAACTGGCTAACTGATAGATCTCCATATGTATCTGTTAAATCATGTATCATGTTAAATCATCATGCAGCTGGTGTGTTTCTAGTGAGGACGTGCAGGGATCCATTTTTTGGCCCTATGCTATTAAGCTTTTTATTAAAAACCTTGAAGAAAACAAGATTATCACTAATAAAGTTTGCATAAAATAGTGGCTTTCAAGCTTATTTGATTACTCTCTCCCCCTCTCTGTGCTCCACCAGCAGTAGCGCAGAAGGAAGGGTGGCACGGCATACACAACGGAGTGAATGCATCTGCAAAATTTGCTCTTCAGGCCCTGACCAACCTGTGAGAAGTGTGTGATTAGGGGTCTGGGGCACATGACTTATGAGGAGAGACTGAAGGAATGAGGCTTATTTAGTCTACAGAAGAGAAGACTGAGGGGAGATTTGATAGCAACCTTCAACTACTTGAAGGGTTGCTCCAAAGAGGAGGGAGCTAGGCTGTTCTCGAGGGTAACAGAGGACAGAACAAGGAGCAATGGTTTCAAATTACAGCTGGGGAGGTCGAGGTCGGATATTAGGAAAAAACTTTCTCACTAGGAGGGTGGTGAAGCATTGGAATGGGCTATCTAGGGAGGTGGGGGAATCTCCGTCCTTGGAGATATTTAAGGTCCAGTTAAACAATACCCTGGCTGGGGTGATTTAGGGGGAGTGGTCCTGCTTTTTAGCAGGGGGTTGGATTAGATACCTCGTGAGGTCCCTTCCAACCCTAGGATTCTATGATTTCTCCACAATTTAAGTAGACCCCTTATTCATTGTACGGGAAAAATGTGTTACCCTAAAGTTTCTCACACCCCTTCTCCCTCCTCCTGAATACATACCAGCGTCCCCACACTCTGGGAACCTCTGGCATAAGACACAGAACGCTGGAGGAGTGGTCAATAAAGGGAAAAGGCAGGTCACGGCTACAGGAGTGGGGGGTGAGGCTCTGTGGCCTGCACTGTGCAGCAGGTCAGACTGGATGTTCCTGATGGCCCTTCTACCTGTAGAGTCTATGAACCCCAGGCCAACAGCCTGTCCTCGCTCACTGAAGAACGTGTAATATAAGGCGTTATTTCGGTGCAGGATGAGCCATTTAAAGGAGCTGCACCGTTAAGGGGGAAAATGTCCTCAGACGAACCACGGCTGAGGGTGGTTTCAGTGGCTCAGCAGATTGCAGCACTCAACGGCATTAGCTTCCCCTCAGCTGCCTTCCCCTTTCTCCTGGCACTCCACACAGCCCATCTTCCAGTCTGCCCTTCCAGGAGCATTCGCGTTAATGCTGTATCGATCCGGCTTGGGTTTTCTTAGCTCACTTTGCTGCAAAACATCCTGTGCTTCCAGCACAGTGCTAGCAGGTTTCCAGGAATGTCTCCAGCCAGAGGCGCTGTAGACGCCGTCTCCTCCGGGAGTGTGAGGGGAACCGCAGTCGCCGCAGGAGGACAGAGAGCGCGTCTGCGGGAGGATGGAGGGAAGGCAGTGTGCATTTCACAGGGGCTGTGTGCTTGGCAGCCGGCTGACAGGGCCATCAGTCTCTTAGTTCCGTGCAGAGCGACTCAGGTTTTGAAGTCATCTGCTCTTAATAGGAGCCATTGCCTCACCCTCCCATCCTGAGCAAACCACTGATCTCTTTCCCTTTCTTCTTTTCTCCCCATGCAGAGCCCGGGCACACACACGGCCCGCTGGACGGCAGCCTTTACGCCAAGGTGAAGAAAAAAGACTCCCCCCAAGGCATCACCGGCGCTGTGATCGCCAGCCGCGTCCCCCTCTCAGCTGCCCCCAACCACCTTGAGCACACACTGTCTGTCAGCAGCGACTCTGGGAACTCCACCGCCTCCACCAAGACCGACAAGACCGATGAGCCGGCGGCGCCCGGCAGCGGCCACCCAGTGCTGACCCCCGAGGAGAAGCGAGAACTCGATCGCCTCTTGAGCGGCTTCGGCTTGGAGAGCGAAGCCTCCATGCACACCCGCCAGCCCGGGGCGGCACCGGCCGGCTGCCGCGTGGTGCCAGCCGAGGTGCATGTCAATGGGAACGTCACCGTCCCGGTGGCCGAGCGGGAGACGGACATCCTGGACGACGACCTGCCCAACCAGGACGGGCAGAGCGTCGGCAGCCTGGGCACCCTCTCCTCCTTGGAAGGCACCGCCAACGCCAGTGAG
This sequence comes from Pelusios castaneus, assembly GCA_007922175.1. NCBI lineage: Eukaryota > Metazoa > Chordata > Testudines > Pelomedusidae > Pelusios > Pelusios castaneus. The sequence goes on from ML685777.1 coordinate 1,817,016, forward strand.
ATGGGCTACCAGGAGGTGCCCCGGATGGAGACCTTCGCCTCCTTGCCCAATGGCCCGTCCAGCTTCAATGGTGCAGCCTCGCTGCACAGAGAGGGGCCGTGTGACTCAGAGCCGCTGATCAACGGGGGGTACCCCTACAACAACCAGAACACGCTGAGGAGCACGATGGGCCGACACCCTCACATTCGGCCCTCGGCATCTGCTCAGGAGAGCCTGTCCGACTACCAGCGGCTGCAGGCTGGCTTCCCCGACTCGGGCTGGCTGCAGCCCCAGCCACCGGCTGCACCACCATCCTGCCTGTATGCCTTCGACTCCAACGGCATGTACCGCTCCCAGTCCTACCCCGCTGCCGAGCCGGCCCTGCAGCTTCCCCAGGCGCCAGCTCGGAGCACCAGCAGTCGCGACGCCGTGCAGAGGGGGCTCAGCTCCTGGCAGAATTCTGGCAGCAGACCGTCCTCCTGCCAGCAAGAAAGCCAGAGCGCTAGCGTCTCCAGTTCGAGCCCCCAGCCCAGCCCCTTGCAGGTGGCTCCCCCACAGGGCCACAGCATCCCCGAGTTTCCCCGGGTGGCCTCCCAGAAGGAGATCGAGCAGTCATTAGAAGCGCTCAACATGCTCATGCTGGATCTGGAGCCTGTGGTCTCAATGGTGCACAAGTCCCAGAGCGCCCCTGTGGCCCCCAGAGAGGACAGGCCCAGCCCGATGGCCTCCTCCCTGTCTGCCCAGCCAGCGTCGGACCTTCCTAGCCAGGCGGCCCCTCAGGTGGCCCAGCCGAGACCCAGCAATGCCTTCGGCTCTCTCCCGGCAAGCGCGTCCCACAGTGCCACGGGCCCGGCTGCCAGCCAGCCTCTGTCAGCTTCCCAACCGCTGTGCAAAGCCTCTCTGCCAGGACCGCCAGGCCGGGGTCCTGGGGAGCCAGAGCACGCTGGACAGGATTTTGGGTTGTCCTCCTCACCCTATGGCCAGCAGAACCAGCCACTGACAAGTAGCTACGGCCGCACCCCGGGAAGCCCTCCATCCTCCCCCAGCCCTCTCTCACTGGCTTACAGCCCCATGAGGGCTCAGCAGCCCCTGGCCACATCACCCACCTCCCCCACGGTGCCTGTGCAACCCCAGACGCCCCTGAAGGGACCGGAGAGATATGAAGAGCTTGCTCGACCCTCCGAAGAGGAGCCTTTGAACCTGGAAGGGCTGGTGGCCCACAGAGTAGCAGGTAAGAAGTTTTGATTTGTGATGCCATTGGCTGGCCATCAACCTGGGTCAGGGTGTGTTTCTCCTAGACTTTTGCTTGGGGATGGGAGACGGATGGTAGCTCAAGAGAGAAAAATTGGGACATATCCCTGGGAATGGAGGGGTGGGGATGGGGGGGACCCTGGAGAAAGGGATGGAAAAGTGCAGTACGGTGGGATGAAGTGCAGATCCACAGGAGAGAGGGCAGGGAAGAGTGAAACGTCCTGACACACCTCCTCTCCGTGCAGGCGGCTGCTGGTGGTGACTGGGGTCACAACGGGCAGGGCGGTGTCTCCGGCACGGCCTTGCTGTCCAGGCGAGATCGCTGCCCGGCCCTTGGGTTCTGCTGGTGCCCAGCTGCGAGCTCCTGGCTAGGTAGCTGATTTCCCCTGGCGTCCGTTACTCTGTGCTCCAGCTGCATTGGCAAGAGAGCCCAGCCCCCTTTGGCAGGAGAGCCTGCTCTGGTGGGATGGCAGTCTGGCGTTGCCATCCTGGGAGCTCTGGCATTTCAGGGCTCTACTCCAAACGGCCCTGGGGCTGCCCCCTTTGGGGTGAGCGACGCTAGCTGCAGGCAGAGGTGGGCAGTGGCTGCCGGAGATGGTCTCTTCCAGCTGTCCTCTCACTCCTCTCTCTGTGCGAGGTGGCTGATCAGCGCAGTCTGGGAGGCAGGAGAAAAGCTGAGGCCAGCACCTTGGAAATGAGGAAAACAGCGTGTTCGCTTCACTGTCCCCTAGTGGTGGGTTTTCAAGGGGGCCCAGGTCAGCTTTGGTCAGGGACCCATAATGGGCCCCGGATTTTCTGGCTGGGCTCTTTTGAAAAGCCGCCCCTGGGGCGCAGATTTCAGGGGTGGGTGGCCTAGAAATTGGGAGCTGTCGGTTGGAATTCTAGGCTGGGACTCCGGTATAGATCCCCACTGATCATCTTTAGTACCCCAAGCAGTCGTGTTCGGTGCGGGTGTTGGACTTACAGGGCCCACCGTTATCCTAGACTCTGAGCATCCGGCAACCTTGAGTGGATTTATCCTCTGGACCCTCCCCACTGTACGGAGCAGGAACTGAGACACAGAGAGGCCAGGCGACGTGTCCAGGGTCACACCGGGAGTCTACAGTGGATCAGGCCTGACCTTTAGTCTCCTGGGTCACAGGCTAGCAACCTAACCGTGTCCAAAGCCCGAACACTGGGGCCACTTACTGAGCTGGGGGCCTTTCTAGTAAGTTACAGTTCCTGCCCCCAGCATCTCTGTCTTAGTCCTGCAGCCACACTGGACCTGTTCTGAATGGGCAGGGGAATGGAAGTTGGTACATCCCTCCGAAGCATTTGCCATAGCCGTAGCGCCCTGGATCTGTAGTCCAACTGTGTTGTTCACAGCGCTGTGTTGTTCTCGGCGCTGGGATTTGAGCTGAGGAAATGAATGGGGGGCGTGGGGTTTGGCGGTGTATTTAGAAGTAGATCTGGCATTGATTTTAAAAAGCACAAAGGGCATTGATCTACATGCTTCCGGGCATATGGTCCCCACTTGGGGTCAGGAAGTAAATTCTCCATTGGCTAGGGTTGCACAGTTAGGTGCGATGTAGGGAATTTATGCCTTCATTTGTAGGAACAGGCATTCGCCATGGGTATGTTTCTTGAGCAGTGGGGCCATTGGTCTGTTCCAGTGAGGCATTTTTACCATGGCCAGGGGGCGCGGCCAGGATATTGAGCCTAGGAAGCAAAGTCGAGTGAGTGCGAGGGAAGAGCATTTCCAACGTTCCAAAGGAATAGCCATGATAGTCTAGTTCACCCAAACAAACGAGGAGTCCAGGGCACTTTTAAAGATTAATAAATGTGTTTATCGCATGAGCTTTCGTGGGAGAAAATCCCACTTCGTCAGACGCTCGAAGGTGGGGAACTTACAGAATGGGAGAAAAATAAATGCAGGGAAATGTAAGTCATAGGGTCAGGTCAGATTGTTACAGCAAATCAAATCAGTCGTTTAGATTCAAACACTGGGAACAGTGTATTAGAGGCAGGTGAGGTCAAATCACCTGCTGTAATGAGAAAAAAATCTGTAGTCCCGGTTTAACCCTGAGACAACAGAGTCAAATCTGCATATGAATTCCAGTTCTGCAGTTTCTCGTTGGATCTGTGATTTGTTATTCATCTGTTTCAGCACAGCTATTAGCAAGTCATCAATGGAGGGAGCAGGGACATTGAAGTGTTCCTCTACTGGTTTTTGAATGTTGTGATTTCTGATGTCAGATTTGTGTCCATTTATTCTTTGGTGCAGAGACTGTCCTGTTTGTCCAATGCATACAGTGTGAGGGTGAGGGGGGCATTTCTGGCACATGATGGCATAAATCACATTGGTGGATGAGCCTGTAAATTAGCCCTTGATGGCTCATGCGATAAATACATTTGTTAGTCTTTAAAAGTATCTCAGGGCTCCTTGTTCATTTCCAAAGTGTCGCCCTTGGCTGGATGGGGATTTGGATTCTGGGCACATGCAGTGTCTGGCTCCATCAGCACCCTGGGGTGTGAAGTGGCCAGGCACAGAAAATGACCAAGGCCCCCACAAATAGCCCTGCCCTCCTCCCTGGAATCGCGGTGCAGGTTTTCAATTGCACGTCCACAGGAATGCCAAAGCTCCGATTCAGCCTGCAGTTCCCGGGCTTGGCAGAGCAGGGTTTATTCCAGCCAGCGGCTCGGCCCAGAAGCACGAAAGGTATTAGAGGGAGAGAAAGAGAAACCTGCCCCTGCCCTGTGGCTGAGTCACTGCTCTGCCGAAGGAGGGAGAGATGAGGGAGCCAGGTCCTTGCAGGTTGGTGGATTGTGGGGAAATCTCGCTGCTGGAGGGAGGGGAAGGGGCCAGCTGTCACTGTGAGCAATGGGCTTGGCTTACTGGATGGAGCTCAACGACTCAGTGACGAACCCTTTAATGCCCTGAGAATGTGCCCCCGCTCATCAGAGACCCCCTCCTTCATCCCACTCCCAGGCTGCAGGAAAATCACTGGGGAAAATGGCTTATTAAGAGGGGATTTTTATTTTTATTTTTTTAAAAGAAACCCCAAACAAACCTGCTGTACGCGATCATTTTTACACAGCACCTTGCATCCCAGAGCCTTTTACCTGCTGCCCAGTGCAGAAATGCAGCCACCTCTGAAGTGGAACATGGCAGCTGCTTAACAGCTCCCAGCCACGATGCATCGTGGGGTAGTGCAGGAAAGGAGGCAGTGAAGCATTTCTGGGAGTACCTCATGCACACTGCTTTGCGGCACTGAGTCTGAGGGAAGGGCGCCCCCCCCCCACCCCAGAGTGCCCCACACAGCTGCTGGGTGCAGGGGAGGCTGGCACTGGGCGTAATCCCAAATCATTGCAGTCTCGTGGCCCGTCTCCAGGGAGAATCGCCTCGCACGTGGCCTAGCTCAGCATGTTGACGTCCTGGGAGAACAAAGTGTCCGGAGCGCACAGCTGACAGAGCTCGAGCATAGCCTGGAAGCGGGAGACGAGGGGGCTGCCAGGGAGGAGATAGATGTGGCTGCTGCTGGTGGGGGGGTGAGGGGTGTGATTTATGGCCCTCGCTGCTGTAAATTGCCTCTTTGTCCCAAGCGAGCACGTGGGGGATTCCACACACCCTCCCTGAGTCTTGCAATCGCCACCACTCCAATTTCCTACCCGGCAGTGGCAGGGCCTGTGTCGGGACAGGGCTCAGAGACAATTACCAGATTTCAGCCCCACAGTCCCGGCTCCTGCCAGCCCGAGAGCTGGAGCCGAAAAGGGCTCAGGGAGCCGCAGCAGCAACGGGACTGCACCGCAGATGCCTCCATAAGAATTGGCTCACTGCAACGGATCGAGCCTCTCCCGCACGCCCGCAGCATCCGCACGCTGGGCCGCAGTCTCGTTTGCACAAGGGGCGCGAGACGCTCCAGCTCGCCGCTTGTCGGCACCGAGGGGCTCGGTAGCATTTTACACTCACGTCTGCTGGCTTCGTCCCCTCCATCCTGGCGAGCTGGATCCGGGGTGGAGCCGTCCCCTGGTACTTCCCCGCTCCTTTCCCTGGTCTCCCTCGGGGAGCAATGTCAGCCCAGCGCCCCGCCCCTCCATCCTAGTAATGCCCGGGGGCCTTATTGCTCCCTTGTTGAGCGTGGCCCAAGTGCTCAGGTTTGGGTGACTCACACAGGACGGCAGAGGGGGGAGCTCCCGCAGCAAACCCCCTTCCTTCCCCAGGGTTGAGGGGGTTGCATGGGGACGGCAGCGCCAATCCGACAGGTGCCCATTTTATTCTTCTCTCTTTTCCCAGAGAACGTTGGTGCCCTGATATTGAGGTTGCCTCTGACCTCTAGGCGCTGAGCGCCGCTGACCCCTTTCCTTCCTTCTGGGGCGAGAGAGACGTGTCCCTGTTCTGAAGCAGGAGGGATGTGTCCCTGTTCCAGGGGGTGGGGTCCCTGCTGGACCCTCTGCTCCCATCATCTTTGGGCTTGGCCGCTGTTCAATGCAGGGTCCCAACTAATCTTTTCTCTTGTGTTTTTCCCCCCTCTCTCCACTGTGGTGTATGTTTGTCCCGTCTGTCTCTCTCCCTGGTGGACCGTATCTCCTCCCTGGCTGACCTTCTCACTTCTGCGCCCCTTCTCCCCTCCCACCCCCCCTGGCAGAGTACAACGCCAAGCTCCATGGCCTTCAGGAGAGCACGAAAACCCCCCATCCTCCTCTGCACCGACAGAGATCCTTCTCCTTCGCTGGTTTGTTCCGTTCCTCCTTCCTCTTTCACTCTGCTCCCCCTGCTCTTCTGCATGTCAGGCGGTTCCCCGTGTGTGCATGGGTGCAGTGGCGTGAGGGGTGGCTTGTGGTCAGAACCTGCTCGTGGGTGAGGGTGCTGCTCAGAGTCCAGTGTAGAAAGGAACTGAAACCTGGTGCAGGATCAGCTGATCCACACCCCAGCTCACAATTGAGGAGCCCCCCCAATCTAGAAATCCCAGCCTGAAATCCGGGGCAGATGCCATTCGCTGGCACACAGCCCTTGGGACAGACACAGGGAAGTCACTCCCTGCCGCAGTGCCTCACAGGGCTGGATTCTGGGTCAGTCCTGCAGTGCTCTGTGTTGTTTCAGCTGGTTTCAGGCTCTCGTTCGCTGGCTGGTTGTTTGAGTGCTGCACAGGGCGCTCGGTTCAGGCCCATTGCAGAGGGCACCCGGGAGTGGCTAAAGGCACGGGAGACTCGTTTAGCCCGGTGGGCACCGTATGCTCTGCTACGGTTGTGTTGCATGGGGAGGGGTGGCACGTGAAGGGTTAACGCGGCAAATCTGGGCAGGGCGTGCACGCCCCTGCACATTCGGCTCCTTTCTCAGCAGGTCCTTGTTGGCAAAGCCCCCAAAGTGTCCGTGACTCGCTGTTCGGGGCGCCTGCGCTCAGGGTAGATTCCCCCCAGGGAGCTGTGCCACCACGTCTGCTTTTAACGCCGGACTTGCGAGTTCTCCCCGCCCTGCTTTGGAGGGTTAAAGAAAAAGCCCCTGGGTGCTTGTCTGAGTTCCCGCTGGGCTGGGGTGGTAGCCAGATTAATGTCCACTGCAGAGCAAACATCTCACCAAGAGCCACCCAGCTCCCTGTGGGAAGATCCAAGAAGCCCCTCTTGTGTAACTAAGTAGTGCCCTCGGAGAGGAGAAGTGTATAGGGACTGTCCTGATATTCGGGGCTATTTATTATATGGGTGCCTCTGGCCCCCCACCCCCTGACCTGATCCTTCACGCTTGCCATCAGTTGCCCTAGCTCTGGAAAAGTTGGAAAGGTGTCTGTTCTTTTACTAGGCCATGTGTTGGGCCAAGGAGGTGGGAATCTGCCAAGCTTGAGTGCTCGGCCAGCGACCACCTTGTCCATTTCACTGTGATGAATGTGGAGACCCTGTCAGCTGGCTCGGGCCTGAAGAGGCACCTTGCCCTGGGATTGCTCTCGATCCTCGAGCTCCAGCGCAAAGAGCTTAGCAGGCCGGGTGCAGAACCAGGGGAGGGGGCCGGCGGATAGCTAACCAGCTAGGGCTTGTATGATGTCTCTCCTCTAAAGCCCCATCCTTGGGCTCTCCAGCCCCAGCTTCTCCTAGGCACCGCGCTCTTCCAGCTATCACCTGCCAGCTCTGTCCCCATACTCATCCCCAGCCATCTGTCTCCTTCCCAAGCAAGGTGGCAATGTCTCCTGGTCTCCACCTGCCACAACCTTTTGCGACTGCTGGAGACAGGGAAGGGGGTCCAGGCCAAGTCTGCGTAGATGTGGCTGGGGAAGGGCCAATCCACCCTCCAATAGTCTCTACAACGGTCACACACTCGGGTCCCTTCACCGAATTACATGAGTAACATATGGGGGAAACTGAGGCACACTTGCAGAGCTCAGAGCAATCATTAGGCGCATCTACTTCGCCACAGAGTTACCCAGAGAGTTACCTAGGTGTACATCAGCTGAGGGTCTGGCTTCCTGATAAATGTGACCAGGATTTAACCCCCTGCTTCGCCTTTCGTCTGGGCGGCAGAACACAGAGCAGCTATGCGTTACGGCGTTGGGTAGATCGCGACACTGTTGATGAGAAATGCAGGCGCTTTGGGGTGTGATTGGGTTTTGAGGCACAGGCCAGGAGTCCGAGGACTGAGTGCGTGTTGAGGAGCATGATGGGGAAGCCGATTGGCCATGGAGGGGCTGTTCTTGGAGAGCTGTAGAAATAAATGCACCTCCCGCGTTAGTGGCTTCACGGTCACCTGGTGTGTGAAGGGCACTTTTATAAAGGAGAATAAATGATGAGCGGGCGTTGTAATAAGTGGTTAATCACCCACTGTGGAGGCCCCAAGAGGTTTCTCATCATCGTCTGTAACATTGCCTGGATCTTCTGCTGAGTACCTTTAACATCTGAGATGAGGGTGTACTGCAGGAGACGCTCAGCAACTTTCCCCTCACAAGAGAAGTGATTATTCCCCTCTATTTAGCACTGGGGAGGCCACATCTGGAGTACTGTGTCCTCTTTGGGTCCCCAGTACATAAGAACATAAGAACATAAGAAAGGCCGTACTGGGTCAGACCAGAGGTCCATCTAGCCCAGTATCTGTCTACCGACAGTGGCCAGTGCCCAGGTGCCCCAGAGGGAGGGAACCTAACAGGCAATGATCAAGTGATCACTCTCCTGCCATCCGTCTCCATCCTCTGATAAACAGAGGCTAGGGACACCATTCAAGTACAGGAAGGTTGTGGACAAATTGGAGAGAGTCCAGTGGAGGGCAATGCTGAGGGGTCTGGAGAACATGACATATGAGGAGAGGCTGAGGGAACGGGGCTTGTTCAGTCTGCGGAACAGAAGAGCGAGGGGGGATTTGATAACAGCCTTTAACACCTGAAGGGTCCAGGGAGGACAGAGCGAGACTGTTCTCAGTGGTGGCAGAGGACAGAACTAGGAGCAATGGTCTCAAGTTGCAGTGGGAAGCTCTACGTGAGATATTAGGAAAAACGTTTTTCCTAGGAGGTGGTGAAGCCCTGGACTGGGTTACTGAGGGAGGTGGTGGAATCTCCATCCTTAGAGGCTTCTAAGGCCCGGCTTGACAAAGCCCTGGCCGGGATGATTTCGTTGGGTTCGTCCTGCTCTGAGCAGGAGGTTGGACAAGATACCTCCTGAGGTCCCTTTCAGCCCTCATTTCTATGATGAAATAGCCTTATCCCCATTTGACAGATGGAAAAATTCCCCCAGAGAGAATGCTCACCGTAACACCTTGCTCTGTGTAGCACTTTTCATCCTGAGCTCTCAAACTACTTAAAAAAGGGAGATCAGTGTCATTGCACAGCTGGGGAAACTGAGGCATGGGGCATGAAGTGACTTGCCAGGGTCAACCAGTCGGCCAGTGAGAAAGGTGGGGATAGAGAATAGATCGGCTGATTCCTCCTCCCCGTATTGAACCATTAGACCACCCTGCCGTCCATCTGATGTTGGGCTGGAGTTTTCTGCTCACTCGGCTTAAAGATGACCACAGAGGTTCTCAGAAAAGGCTTTCTCAAGTGGTAGACAAGCCGCCATGGAACATCAGCTTCAGCGAGGTGAAAGCGGCGTGGTGACAGCTGAAACCCATCTGGGTAAGATGGTGAAGCCGCAGAGAAAGAAAAAGGGCTGCAGATTCCTAAGGGAATGTGCTTGTCTAATATGTGCCAGAAGGCAAGACAGGAAGGAGGATGCGTGGTCCACAGTTCATCCATCGAGCGGGGTGGTGGAAAATTGCTGATTCCAGGCAATGGACACTCCAGATTCCACTGTCGTCCAGAGTGCATCGCAAGTAGCAGAGTGTGTGTTCTCCGAGGCTGCCTGTACTCAGCAGGACAATGGAGAGCTTGTTTCTCTTGTTCCATCTCAGAGAAATTCCAAGTCTTTTTACTACCATTAGTGAGCTCCCAGCTTGCCTGTGTCCTGGGCAAGGGCTGTTCCCATACGCAGTTCATTAAGTGGCTTCCTGAGGGCAGCCAGCAGATCTCTGCGGGGCCAAGAATCTTAATTCCTAGTCCAGTGCTTTCATCACGGCTTCCCCATGCTGCAGTATGAATACAGGCCAGATTCTGCAGGGTACTGGGTACCTCTTGCTGTTCCCATTGAATTCCCATGTCCCGTTCCCAAAAGGCAGCAGATCCAATCCCAGGTAGAAACCCGTCTCCCAAATCTCAGCCCAGAACGGAAGTCTAAAATCTCCCCATGTTAAATGTGGTAGGAATAGGGGCAGGTGGGAATGTGGAGTCTGGGTGATTTTACAAGGGGGTCTGTCATTCCCTCCACCCACAGCACCTAGATGTGGTCAAAGGAGAATGTTAGCTGTTAGCCGAGATGGTCAGGAATGCAGCCCCATGCTCTGGGTGTCTCTACATCTGATTGCTAGAAGCTGGGAGTGGACGACAGGGGTCGGATCCCACGATGATTGGCCGTTCTCTTCATTCCCTCTGAAACACCTGGGACTGGCCACTGTCGGAAGACAGGAGACTGAGCTAGACGGACCATTGATCTTATAGAAGGAGCCAGGATGGCTCATGGCTGCCTGGTCCCTTGGCAGGGCCACCATGCAGCCCATGACATCACTTGCCGTGGCCCTTCGTGGCCAAAGGCGTGTCTCCTTGAAGGATGTGGCAAAAGCATCAGAGACTGAACCGAGGGGCAAAGTATTGCAGAGAGGAGGGGGCCCCTTGTGAAGATGGACGCACCGGACGTCTGCTCAGAATTTTGCTAAGAAATCTCCCGACGAGCGGGGGAAACACCATTTCCTTTTAAAAGAACAGTTTCCAAGGCATGAAATCAACGAGTGGAACTTTCTTTTTTGCTTTGCTTAGAGCCCGCGTTCCCATCTGTCTGATTTCATTACAGCTCCAGCCAGCCCACGAACCTTCCCACTCTGAGCTCTCAACAACGAGTCCCTTTTTCTCCTTCTCTCCCGCTTGCAGGAAGGAGAAAAGAGAGGCGGGGTTCTGGGTGCCCCAAGCGGGCCTGTCCTGCCAAGGAGTTTGGAAGGGGCACAGCCTGGCACAGAACAATGTCTGCCGTCACTGCGTTCCCTGGGCGGGAGTGGAATGTGCGCCATGGGGGCAGGCGCTGTCTTTCCTGCTTCTCTTGCATCCATTAGCAGAGACTTTCCAGTCCATCAGGGAGCCGATCCTCCTGTCATCTTTCCGCCCCTCGCCACCGCCTTGTGTCCTGCACCCCAGTGGTTCCCCCCTGAGGTCTTCAGCAAGTCCCAGCTGGCCCCTTTCCCCTCCCCACCTTGCTTTCCTGGTCTCCTGACTGCCTTGACTTTTTACTGTGCTCAGTCTATTCCGAGGCTTTTAACTGAGTATGGGGCCCCGAGATTTCGGGAACCTGAGTGTGTGACACGTGCACCTGCACGCGTGTGTGCTCGGGGCATCACACGAGGATCGCACAGTTATAGTGGGCTGGCCACGTGCAACTGAGCACCGTCCTAGCCTCACCTTGCATCAGAGATGGCTGACGCCACCTCATCCCATTGCAAAATCCACGGCCTATTGCGGCATCTCCCAGAGCAATGCTGCTGCCTGAGGTGACCTCCGGTGGAAGGGGGCGATGCCCATTTAATTAAAGGGGCGCGTCACCTTCAATGCTAGCCGGTGGAGTAACCAGTAGTTACTGGGCCCCACGGGGACAATGTTTGGGGTGGGTTTCTGGTCACGGTTTCCTGTTTCAATGGGCTTTGCTGTGCAAAAGCCTCCTAGAAGTGGAGAGGGGAGGTGACCTGCAGATGGTTCGACCTCTGCAGCACACACATAGTTGCGTGGAAGGGTTGATCAGTGCGCACGTGTGTGCTAGTGACGGGAGGGGAGCCAGGGGCCTGGCGAACGCAAAGCACGAGCCATTGCACTAGAGACCCGAGCCCTGGCCGGTTGGCGGTATTGAGGTACTTAGCTGCCACTGATTTCAATCTATCGATTTCCCTGCGAAATGCCTTCGAGCTGCTGGGCCATAGGCCTAACGAACTACCTGGGCACAAAACGCTACTAAATGCACAAAGCAAAGGGGGTTTTCTTTACGGTCTAGTAATTTTGGGGGGTCCGTTAGGGAAAGTGGCTAGGAAGTTACACATGGCAGCGTGGCATTTTGGAAGTTGATTGTGTTCCTTTAAATGGGGCAGGATTGGCTCCACCGCACAGCTTCTCAGGCCCCGGGCAGGGTCCTGGGTGAGCCTGGCGAGCCACCGCCGGTTCAAGGTGCGCCGTCTCCCATCCGGCCTGTACAGCGAGTCTCTTCCCCACAGAGTGGCTTAGCTGATTACCCCTTCTGCGGTTTATCTTGCATCCTCTGCTCCCGGTGTCGCCTGTGTGTGCAGCCGGCGCCTGACACGCAGCGTGCTCCAGGAGATTGGACGGGCGAATTTGGTTTCAAAGTGGCTGTTGATAGAAATTTCCCACGTGCATCAGTTTCGTGGGCAAACTCCCTTTGCTTCCAGCTCTCTTCGGGCTCCCCGGCGCGGTGACTGTCATTTCCCTCTGTGCTGCGAAGGTGGCCGAGAGACTCACCTGGGGACAGCTTCATCTCCCAGCAAGGTGCGTCAGCCGCACGTGCCGGCCATTGGCCACCACCCGCCTCCCCACCCGGTTAGCAGATTCCCAAGAGTGGAAGATGGGGAGTGAGCAGGGCCCTGAGATTCAGGGATAGTTCTCTGGAAGGTACGGGCCATCTGATGGCTTCTCTGTGAAAGGAGTTGGTGTTCTCAGCCCGTTTTGTAGTGCCCAATTTTATGCTAAATTCCTCTGGCCAGGAACCAGAGGGTGACTGCCAGGAGGAATGAGAGGGAAACTGTGTGTGTGTGTGTGTGTGTGTGTGTGTGTGTGTGTGTGTGAGTGGGGGGGGGAACTTGTGTGTGTATGTGTGTGTGTGAGAGAGGGAGACGTGTGTGTGTGTGAGAGAGAGAGAGAGAGAGAAACTTGTGTGTGTATGTGTCTGTGTGTGAGAGAGAGAGAGGGAGACATGTGTGTGTGAAACTGTGTGTGAGACGGAAACGTGTGTGTGTGTGAGAGAGGGAAACGTGTGTGTATGAGAAACTGTGTGAGAGAGAAAAAAATTGTGTATGAGAGAAACTGTGAGAGAGAAAACTTGTGTGTGTGTGAGAAAGAGAGAGAGGGAAACGTGTGTGTGCGCGCACACGTGCATGTGTTTTCTGGCACTGGTGGCCTGAACCTGCAGCATTTGGCTTTGGGTAGCTGAGCGTGCGTGACAAGCTGATGAAAGGGCAGCGTGTGTATCTGAGAGGACAGAGACAGGCCCCGCTGGTCTCCAGCACTTTCTACCCAGCTCTGAAAACAGTGAATGTCTCTGAGCTGCAGCGAGTCTGTCTGCCGGCAACCAGGGTGAGTTACCGCAGTGTTGCATCTTTGGGAAAGGTGGGTGTGTCTGTGTGTATTCATTTCATTTGCAGTTTTACCGCATAATAATCTTTCGTGCTCCTACAGGACCTTTCATCTCGAAGGATCTCACAGCTCTTTGCAAACCACCAATGCAGAGGTCACTTCTCCCAGCCTTGGAATGCAGCCACCTCTGGGGTGCAGAGCTGCACAGTAGAACAGAGAAAGATGATGGGGACATTTTGGCCCCAGGCAAACTCCAGCCCTGACACAAAGTGCCCTGGGATTTTTATTGTCCTCACCATGCAGACAGAACCTCAAATTGTTAAGAACCCTCCTTTAAAGATCCATGTAGGTAAATGGCAGGGGAACCCCAAAGCTGAGACCGCCTGGCCTGGCTGTAAATGTGGGGTTCCCAGGCAGTAGGAGAAATCAGTGTAAATATGCTTTGAATTGGCTCCCCACCCTCTCCCAACATGCTCGTGCAGCCCATTCCCTGGCTTGCTGATGCACCTGCTGCCCTCCCTCACCCCTGGTAGGGTTGTCTCACCCCCCCGCCCCCCCTCCCATGCAGCAGTTCCACTGAAATCATTTCTGCGCCTGGGTATGTTGTGTGAGTAAATTCGCATCAGCTCTTGTGTTGCTTCAGCTGTGAATCCAGCACGTGGAGTGTGAGGGGTCCTTGGGTTAACAGGAGCCGTGATAAATATGTGCCTTTGTCACTGCGTGGCTGCTTCCCTGGCCTTTGAAATCTGGGCACACATCAATACTGTGGGCCTTTTTGAAATCGGGCGTTTCCTGATCTAGCAGATTCAAGCTGATGACAGGAGCCCAGTCTGCCACTGGTGACCTTGGAGCAAATCACTGAAGCCTGCCCCCCAGGCCTCAGTTTTCCCATCTGCAGAGTGGGCATAAACGTGCAGTGTGCTGAGTGGCGTATTAATTAGCCTTTGTGGCGTTAGGAGAGGTACCCGTCTGGGAGGATAGGATCCCTGTATTATCAGGACAATATGCTGGTGCTTTCTTAAAGCGATGAGTGCTCAACGTGATCAGCAATTCCCCTACCTCTCCCTCCCTTGCCGGGCCCCTCCGGGCCAGGTGCCGCGTGTTAGTTGGTGTCATTGCCATGGAGACAGCCTCCCTCCCGTGGGCGCAGGCCAAACCTTGCTCCCGCCTCCGCTTTCCCCAGCTGAATCGCAGCAGAGCTGTTCCCCCTGGCAGTAAAGAGCTGGGGGGCAGAACCCAACCCACCAAGGGCCCCGAACGTGGCTCTGGCCCCCCGCCCCACGGCTTTATAAAGTCTGCAAGCTTTTCCCAACAGGTGTCTCCTCTTTGCAGCCAGATCAGTGTGTGTGAAGCTGGAAAAGGGGGCGCCTGGCCGCTCGCAGACATAGAATGTGATCCACATTCCTGGCACGGTGACTTACTTTCCCCGGCCAGGCTCTGACATGCACGTCTCTGGAGATTGTTCCCGTGCATGGGGGGAGGGCGCTTAGGCTGCGAGGACTGTCCCTGGTTTAGTTATTTGGACTTGCTCAGCTTCTCTGCTCAGATCTGTTCCTTCCAGAGGCCCTGCCCTTTCTCTAGCACAACCCCATCGCCACCAGCCTGGGTCTCTTTTGTGTTCTGTCTCCCATGTGCTGCGCTGTGTCCCTGCAGCATATTGTACGGCTGTGGCATAAATTTCACTCCCTCTTTGATTGCTCTGGGCTTGGCCCGGTTCCCCTGGAGGCAGGTGTTCAAAAGTCACCTGTCTCTGCTGCATGATCCAAAGCCTGGCCAAGTCAAACTCCTGCTGACTGCATTTGCCTTTTGCCAGCAAAGGTGTGGGATTGATCAAAGCCAGAGGGATGGCCAACGGTTGGGACACTAGCCAGAGAGTCTGTTTCACTGTGGCCATTCTTAAGTTTTTGGACAAGTTGTTTAATCCCCTTGTGCCTCAGTTCCCATCTGTAAAATGGGGATAATGCCGCCCACCTGGAGGAGTCTACCTCTCGGCATGGTCCTTTTTAACCAATGCCTCCTGCCGTGTGCTTGAATTCCAGGGGTGCAGTCGTGGGACAGGTCCCCAGAGGAGCCTGGGGCACCGCGCCGAAGACACACGGCCAGTGAGGGCCAGAACGAAAACAGCCCCCAGGAGCCTGGCTCACCCCGGAGCCCGACCGTCCGATCGCCCGTCCACAGCTTCTCGCCAGAGGTGGTCAGCAGCATCGCCGCCAACCCGGGAGGGAGGCCCAAAGAGGTGCCTTGTCCTCAGTTTTCCTGCCGCCAGTCTGCATAATGGGGCCAGCGGTGCTGGAAGGGACCTCCCCATTCAGCGCTGGTGCCAAGGGATGGGAGGAGGGACCAAGAGAGAAGCTGAAGAAAGCCCCTAGTTCTTTTTGGCTCTGAAGCCCTGGGGGCAGCGAGCTTTGGTTTGTGGGCACCTGAGGGGCGGCATGCCCAGAAGTAGAAGCCTGCAGGGCAATCAGCGGGGTCTGCTCTTGTGACCGCTAACTCGGCCTCTTTTTCTTCCACAGCCTCATCTCCACAGCTACAAGGAAGCCTTTGAAGAGATGGAGGGGACCTCTCCGACCAGCCCACCCTCCAGCGGTGGTGAGATCTCTCCCCCAACCCCTGCCTTTCCTGTCTCGCCACAAACCCCTTCCAGTCACCTGCGTAAGTTCCGCGGCTCCGGGAGGCGGTGGGAACCGGCGGGCATCTCTAGCAAAGCCGGATAGCGGCTGCAGACCAAGCCGCTCCAAATTCCAGACTCCCGCCGCCATTTCATCGCTCGCTCTCTTTCACTCATCCTGCACCCACTCTCCCACAGCAATCCCTTCCCCATCACGTCCCTTCTCTGCTTGACACCACTTCACCTGCCGCAGATTTCTTTGCATTAGTTATTTCATTTTGACAGCAACGGTTTGCAGAGAGCGGGGTGCAAAATAATGCCAAGACCCCCAGGGGCCCTGAGGGTGAGAGACTGAAATAACAGATTCCTGTTTTGCGGGAGGGAGTGCCCCGTCTGCCACGACAGCACCCTGAAAAAATCCTGTCTCCATATACAGAGAAGGGCTCCCATTTCAAAGGGTTTCCACTCTCCGTGGTATACGGAATATAGAGCCTGGCTCACACTGCCTCATCCCTGAGCGATGGCTGCTGCAGGAGACACAGCTGCATGCTGTTCCAAAGTGAAACTCTGAGCAGTAGCGTGCACATGCAATCTCAAACACTGAGAGTCTGAAAAAACCAGATATTTTGGGGGGTGGGAAGAATCCAGCCAATTTCGCTCGACTGCGGAGCAGTGTAGGGTCTCTGCTCAGTCTTGTGTTCGCAACCACTTTTTGTGACGTCGCTGCTTTGGAGTGGGACCCCTGAGAGTCTGGCCAGGCCTGGAAGAGGAATTTTCTACCATTTAACACAGCACCTGCTTCTAGCTCTGGAAGGGAGCGCTGATTTTAAACCAGTTCTTTTTGCGAGAGAGGGAGAGGGCACAGAAAAACTATTTTAGGTCCATTTTTATGGCTGCCTCCAAGTGTTGGACTCATGATAGTTAAGGGAGGTGGAGGGTTATGAAAAATAGTCCTGAGGCAATTGTTTTAAACATTCCCAGAAGAGTGTTTCTGTAACCCCAAGAGGGCTGCAGGATAAAGTTGGGACCCACACTTATTTGGGCTGGCATTCTTTAACCCCAGCTCAAACTCATCCCAGAATGACCTTTGTACCATGCCACAGATTGTTCTTATTTACACTGCCCCAGTCTTCCCAGTGCTGAACAATCCCATAAAGAAAATGCAGTCCAAAGGGCTCAAACTAAGGTCTGTCATGTGCCCCGTGTACCTATAGACACACGGTGTGTGCACGTGTGTATATTGCATGGAATTCAACTCCCTTTAGGGAAGGCACATTTCAGGTTGACGCTGTCCGGTCAAAGCTATTCATCCTCTGTACCCGGATATTTACCTATATTGCCAAGAGCGTGGCAGATTGCCTTTCTCGGAACAGATCTGCAGAGGAGAAGGGTGAATGTATGGCAGGGGGCATTAGGCACTATTTGAGAAGATGATGCTCTGCTGAATCTAACGTGGGCAAAGGAGGTTTCAGTGGTCCCGTTGCTGGTGAACTTGTCCAATCTTTGCACGTGGCTGGGAAAGTCTGATCCCTGAATGGCTCCCTGCATGTTCTGACCTCCTGACTCCTCCAGCCGAGCATGCGTCCCATTGGCTAACTCTCGATAACTTGGCGGTGGGTTTGAAAGAAGTGAATTCCGCTTTGACCGGTTCTGCCGCCGTCCCACAGCGCCGCAACGGCACGGCTCAGTCAGTCTGCACCAGCACGATGGATGGGTGAGCGACTGGGGAACACAGCAAAGATCACACTTATTAGTCCTAGGTGTTTATAAGAGTTTTAAGTGGAACTGAAAATGTATCGAGACTCTCTCTTCCCACTCAGTAGATTTTCCAACATGGACTCAGCTCCCCAACTCTATTCTCCATGTCTCCCATCTCTGAAACAGATGGATGTCCTACACCTTTAGACTAGAGCTGGGCAAAATTTTTCATTCAAACCTTGGGGAGGTGGGGGGGGAAGAATTCAGATTCGGCGAAACCCAAACCTTTTCCAAATTCACATCCATTTTGTCCAATGGTTTCGGTTGAAAAATCCATAAAAAAATAAGATGCAGCAAAAATTTGCAACCTTTTGGGTTTTTTTCAATGACTTTTTGTTCCCTGGGCTTTATTTTTATTTTTTTTAAATGACAAGCCTTTTAACACAATTGCAATTGAAAGTTTTATTTTGGATTTCATGTGAATTTCCCCCCACCCCGACTTTTTGACATGCTGAAAATTTTGAAAAAAACTTAGTTTT
This sequence comes from Pelusios castaneus, assembly GCA_007922175.1. Classification (NCBI taxonomy): domain Eukaryota; kingdom Metazoa; phylum Chordata; order Testudines; family Pelomedusidae; genus Pelusios; species Pelusios castaneus. The sequence continues at coordinate 1,834,916 of ML685777.1, forward strand.
CTGTTCAATCTACAATCATTTTTAAAAAAAATCTCCAGTGAATTGAAGTCTGCTAGTGCTCAGCTTAGTGCTCCATGTTCTCAGTTAACCCCTTCGGTGCCACAACACATCAGCGCAAGGTCATCGCCCGTTGGAGTAAATGAAGGCTCAGAATGTGGCTGGGACGTTCTGTACCACTTTGAGGGCCTCCTGCCCTGACTGTGCTTTGAATGCTCAGTGAACTGCTGGCTTCCTTCATTTCATTTCTGCTAAGCAGCTCCTGCCAGCAGTTCCTTCTGTGGCTGAATTTCAGAGTGACAGCGTAGGCTGGCGACGCTCCCTGGGCCAACATTTCTCACCCACTCAAACCAGGGAGTGTTTTGCATTGCATCATGCCCAGTTTCTCCACCAAGCAGGCTCAGAACTGCTGATCAGGAGCAGAGCTGTGAACCTTTCAAGATTTCCCTGTTGTTGCGACAGGCGGACAAACGGTGCACCCCCAGATCCAAACACCTCCTCCAGCCTCAGGGAAGTGCACCTCTGAATCACATCCCAATGAGGGGCAATTTGAATCCTCATCCAGATCAAAACAGCCCAGTTCTGTGCTTCTGTGGTCTGGCAGACCGCAGAGAAGAGTTAATTTCATTTCTGCTAAGGGAGCTGCAGACAAGATGTCCCGATGATTTGGGAGTTAAACCCAGATCCGATTTTTCCCCGGTGCAACACCGCCCAGCCATTCTCACAACCCGGCACAGCCCGCTACTGGTAACACTTGGACGAGGCGTCTTGGCCCACCAGTGGGATTGCTTGGTTTCCTCCACTCACTCATCAGCATCGAGCAAACGGTTCTAACCAATGCAGCAGTCGTGAAGACGTGAGCGCATGAGGACGGGCGTTTGTTTCCGTGCCTGCCTCCCGCTGCCAGCGTGGGTGCCCGTCTGAATCCCTCAGTCAGGAGATTGAAATGCAAGCTGGGGATGAAGCTAAAGGAATGTGTCAAGTTTCCCTTAGGGCCGTTAGAGCCTCATTTGTCTTTTTTTTTTTTTGTAGCATTCCCCCACCTCTTCTTCTGAGGTCTCTTCCTCCCGGTTAGAAAGCCCGAATTGTTTAAGCTGGTAAAATGCAAGGTCAGGGAGATAGAAATCAGTGGCAAGAACCCACAAACACTATATAAAGGCTTGTGTGTGAGACTTGCTGTAATACGCACGTCTCACATGTACAGCTGCATTTCTTTGCTCCATCGCTCCCTGCTTCATATGTGTTCTAAATACACACACATCCCATCATGCCTACATCCTACATACCGGCCTCTCTCTCTAGTCTACCTGTCATCCCGTCTGTGTGTCATAACGTGTCACTGCACATCTAGCTGGTTTTATAGCTATGTATCTACCCCGTAGGTTTGACAGTTCACGTCCTGGCCACCACTGAGGTTTCTCTACTAGAACTAATCCATTAGGTGGAGTGAATGCTTTCATGGAAAATCTGGGTCCAAAGTTAGGTTAAAAATAGTTTGTTTGGTTTTTTAAGCGGAAGATTAGGTAACGGGACTGTTTTGTGAGTGTGGTGATTCACAACCGAACTCGAGAAATTTATGGAGGGGATGGGATGATGGGACGGCCCAGTTTGGCAATTGACTGATCTTTGATTACTGGTGGGGGATATGCCAGTGGCCTGAGAAGGGAGGGTAGATGCGGTGGGTTCTGAGTTATTACAGAGAATTCTTTCTTGGGTGACTGGCTGCGGAGACTTGCCCACGTGCTCAGGGTTTAATTGATCGTCATATTTGGGGTCAAGAGGGGATTTTCCCCCAGGGCACATTGACTAGAGCATGGGGAATGGCTCACTTGCTGGTGGATTCTCTGAACCTTAAAGTCTTTAAATCATGATGTGAGAACTTTAATAACTCAGTCCCAGGTTAGAGGTTTATTGCTGGAGTGGGTGTGTGGGGTTCTGTGGCCTGCATTGTGCGGGAGCTCAGACTAGATGATCATATTGGTCCCTTCTGACCCTAGAGTCTATGAGTTTTTAGGGCCGTATTCTGTTCTCATTTACACTGGGGTGAATCTGGAGTGCCTCGGTTTAAATCCATGGAGTCCCTCTAGATTTAGATCTAGATGACGGAGGTTAGAATCTGGCCCACTGTGTGTCTGTTGATCCAGACTGAGTGCAAAGGAAATGCTGATGTTCTTAGAGGCATCTAGGGCCAAGTGTGCATTAATGCCCCTCCCCCCAGCAGACGCATCCTGGGTAGTCTCACACTTCGGAGTGTGGAAGTCGGGACTCCTTGCTTCTCGCCCCGGCTGCACGACCAATTTCCTGAGTTGCTGTGGGCACAACGTGTTACTTTTGTGTGCCTCAGTTTACCAGCCCATCCAGTGAGGGAGTGCTGTTAACTGCCCTCCTAGGATGAGAAAGGGTTGTCAATTAACCGTGACAGGGAGCTTGAATCATGAGCATTGCTGGATGAGCGGTGCCGCGGCAGCGGAGGGCGTTCTTATCTGGCCGCAGGCTGCCACTTTGCCGACTTGCCCAGCCTGCTGGGTGGTGGATGAGAATCCGCACAAGCCCCAGGGAGTCATTCTTGTGGGTGGACTACCCCGTAGGGGTGTCGACGCCAAGGTGCTGTCTCCTTCAGGAGACAAGGGCTTCAGGCTCCCAGCACATTCAAGCAGCGTTTATGGACATCAAAGGAATTTGTAATCTTGCCCTGCTGGCCCCTCAATCCATCTTCCTGAAACTACCCATCAACCATCAGCAGGGGATTTCTTTGTCTTCCCCATTTCTAGGTTCCCTTCCCCGCACACGCGGCCGGCGTCAGGCCTGGCCGAATTACCGTCTCCATAAAAGAGAAGCCAAAGGTGTCACGTCTAATAAGGGGCCTGCGTTCGACTCCTGAGTTCCTGTGGTTTCTGCAGGCCGGCAGAGCTAAGCATTTCCAGTTGCATGTGTATCTTGCCAGGACTTAATGACAGTCATGAAGTAGAACACATAACGCTTATGCTATAAACTCACATTTAGGAACAACTGAGACGACTCCAGGATTTATTGCGCTTTCTGTGTAATTCCTCTTTTTATACCGTTGGGTTTATTCATTTATTTTTGCTTGACTACAGTACGCTCCCCGCCTGGCCTGGCCAAGACCCCGCTGTCTGCATTGGGGCTGAAACCCCACAATCCAGCCGAGATCCTGCTGCAGCAGACAGGAGGTGAGTGAATGGGTGGCGTCAGAAGGCTGAAATTAGGGCCAATTCATCCTGGCCATTTATTCCCCCTCGCTGCGGCTTTTAATCATAGAAGCTAGAGATGGAAGACGGTTACACAACCCACTTACTCCATTCCACCAGCCAGGGCAGGGACTGTAAGTAACCAGCCGTGTTGCCTCCTCTCAGTTGACTGGAAGGTGATACGAGCTTTTATCGTGGGTGCCTGAAGCCCCCATGGAGATCACTTTGCTGGACGGATGTTGTCTGTGTGAGCCACAGAGGGCTGAGCAATAAACAGAACCTCAAGGCAATGGTAAAATGCCATCGTGCCGCTCCAAAGAGAGAGGTTGAGAATGAAGTGTTTCCCCAGGCGTGTCTGTGGAGGCTGTATTTCCATCTGCCCGTCGTGGTCACGATGGCTAACTGGGTTTGCTCAGTTGCACCAAAGACGCTGATGGATATGTTTCTAGATGTCAAGCATGTGCCCCAGGGACGGTGGCCCATTGAGGAAGGGTCATGTAGCAGCAGTAGGGTTGAGAAATGTGCTGTAGAGAATATGGATTGGTGTATTAAATTCTGCCTTATTGCAGGGGGATCAAGGAATCATAGAGTTAGGAGGGACCACAAGAGTCATCTGTTCTAGATCCAGTGGTGGGCTAGCTGGATGATCCCTTCCAGTCCTACATGTCTGTGATTATGTGTTGAACAAGGTTACGCTCATCCCTCTGGTCAGATTATCCCGTAGCTGCACATTGTGCAGGTTTCTTGCATTTGCTTCCAAAGCATTGGTCACTGCCTCAAAAGCTGGCCAGGGTCAGGGAGAGGTTCCTGGTCTAGCTGGCCGTGGAGGGTCTAATCCACGCTGGCTATTCCAGAGTGACCACACAAAGAGCTCCAAAAAGGCAAGGAACATACCGTCCGGTAGAGAGGTCACCCATCAACGCCAGCCCTGTGATTTCCAAGTTCCCTTCTCTGTCTGGGTCAGAACCAACCGTGGTCCTCACTCAGTGTCATTTGCCACCAAAGCCAACGCGAGCTTTCCTGCCGGAGCACGTCGGGTGGTTCGGATTCTGCCCTCTCTTTCTCTACCCCCTCTCCTCTTTTCTCCCTTGCTCTCTCCACCTCAGTGTATCATTCTCACCGTGGCGCAGATCGAGAGGGCTGGTGCTATAGAAAGTGCAACAATATCCAGAGCTTCCTCGGTCTCTGCACAAGTCCCCCAGAGGGCAGCTCCCTGGCCCTGCTGCAAACTCCTCTGCTGTCCTATATCAGCTGTCTGGGGGACCGGATACCAGAGCACGGGAGCTGTCAGCTAATCCAGACAGAGCCCTGTCACCAGCCCCACGCCTCCCCTTCTCAGGCCTCCAAGAGCTTTCTTTATGACCTGTCAGAAGGCTTAATTGTGTGTATCCTGCTAATCGCAGGCAGAGAGAAGCAGAGACTAGCGTTTACAGTGGGGAAAACTCCCTTGATGACCAATTCTGGGGCTGTAGACATCAGCATCTTAGCCCCGGGCACCTTTTTACGGGCAGCTATAAATGTGGAGACGCAGAGAGTTTTAATAGCAGAAATGCAGCCAGGAGAATCATATGGAAAAACTGCAGCATTTGGAATGCTTCCAGTGGGGTTTTCTCGGCACACAGAGAGCCAATCTCTCCAGGCTTGCCCCAGACCTGCTGTCTGAACAGGAAAGGCAAATGGCTTCTCAAAGGATAGAGGGAATTAAGATAATAATTTATAAAAACACCCATTTTGTACATCAGCCAGCTCCCTGCCTAGTGCCTTGTCAAAAGGGAACGGTTAGCGGGGAAGCTGCTTTTCCCAAGAGGGTTACAATTGCTTTAACCTGTAGGCAGTCCTGCTGGGGCAGCGGGTGGGAAGTTAGCCCTGCTCTGCGGCAGAGCAGGGGACTCTGGGAACAGAGGTGTCAATCCAGCATCTTTCCCCAGCTTTCCTGTATTTCTGTGGTGTGCTCATTTGCATGCGGCTACGCAGAATGCCCTGCCATCTCCGAGTGGTGGTGTCCTCTCAGGTCTCGGGACAGTCTGGAGAGTGTGTGTGAGTGAGTGTGAGCCTCTTTTCTGTTTCTGTGGCAATTCGGGTGACTTGCACACAGGCAATTATTTACCAGGATGAAAAAGCAAAGAGCATTAACATAGATTTCTCTCTCTCTCTTTCTCTTTCTGTCACCGCTTTCCGTTTCTCTGCCACCATCCCTCCTTCTCCCCTGTGCACCTCCATCTCCTGTCTTTCTCTCAGAGCTAGCTGGGGAGGCAGTAATTGAATCTGACCAAGGTAAGAAGGGTGTTTTTTTCCCATGCTAACTTTTTGACCAAAAAAGAGAAGCCAAACGGCTAAGCTCATTAATGGCGAGACACCTGGCTGGCCTGATTTCTATGGTATGCAAGAGGGTCAAAAGGGTGTACAGGTGTCTACAGCCGGGTGGCCCACCAGGGAGTTCTGTATGTGAGCTAATCTCGAAGGAAATAAATCCAGGTAGAGCTGCCTGAAATCAAAGTGTGCAGAAAAATGATCAAAGACCCAGGAGTGGCATTTCAGCCTCTGCCAATCACTCTTTCTTGTGCTCTCACATCATTTCCTGTGGCACTGCCTTCTGGCGGGCGGTACTTCCTGGAATGCTATTCCCATCCCAGAGATCAGTGTGCCCTGAGATCATTGCACTGGCTTGGGCGGACGTTTGTGCCGAAATCCGATCAGGCTGGTGCCAGGAGGCAGAGTGGCAGCAATGGGATTTGTACGAGGGGGAAGGGGGGGCATGCTGACCTCTGTGCTCTTCACCTTGGTCCGGGCTTCCTTCGCTGTGTGGACAGCCACGGCTTGAGAGGCACTTTTGGAAATTTCCCCTAAGTCCCATTTTCAAAAGCAACAGAGCGTAAAGGCTCCAGAGGACTGGACCTACAGTTTGCAGGGCTCGGGAAGGGGGGCTGACGTTTCACCTGGCAGCTGGAGCAAAGGTGTGAGCCACGCTGTAAACCTCGGGGGCACTACACAATGCCGCCCACATGGAGCCTTGTTTGGAATCACCACCCATGTCTTCTGATTTGTCCAGACCAGTGGCTTGCACAAGGGGGGCAGACAGTGGCACAGCCCTCCCAGTAATCAGTGGAGGTGCAGAACTCCTCCGGCCCCAGGATTGCAGGGGGAGAGGGAGCAGGGACAAAGGGATCAAATTTTACTCTGGCCCCTGGTCCTGGCATTTTATTTAAGCAGGTAGGAATTTGCCCGTGTAATCAGGCAGTACCCAGGCTGCTACAACGGACGCTGCTTTTGTTCCCCGCTTTGGGCTCCGGTTCCAACCCTGGGCTTGACTCCGGATCCCTGATTCCAGCTCTGATCTTAGGCCTGGCTCCTGGTTTCTGACTCCTGTTCCAGCTGCCAGGGGTCTCCTCCTGCTCTGACCACTAGGCTGGACTCCTGGTCCTACCCATTAGGCCAGACTGCCCACTTCCTGTTTGTGAAATCCTTTTAGAACGATTGACTTCAGTAAGACTTAGAGTCTGTCCACATGGAGCCTACAACGGCCGGCTTTCCCCCAGCGGGTGTCAGTCACAATGGCCATGCAGATGGATTTTCAATGAGCTCCTTTCCCATGTGGGTACCAAAATAAAGGGTCAAATTTTTTTCAGTGCCAAGCCCCCAGACATTTCCTTTGTGACACACAGGGCTGGATTTTACAAAAGGGTCAGATCTCGGGACTCCTACGTCTCTAAGGTGTTTTCGTAAGCGATGCCCAAGACTGCCCAGCTCTGGGCTATTGATGTCCCGAGGGGAGTGAAAAGAAGTGGAGACCCAGAGCTAAAGGCCATGAGTTTCAGGTGCCATGACGGCCTCTAGAAGGGATCACTCGAGGGGCAATTTGCACCTTCGGCGGCTGCTGTCTTTCGAGCAAATCAAGTGGTCTGAGCGGAAGCGCAAAGACAGCTAAACAGGAATGTCCAATTCCAAAGGGGGAGCCGTGTTAGTCTATTGTAGAAAGACAACAGAGTCCTGTGGCACTTTTAAAGACTAACAGATTTATTTATCGCATGAGCTTTCGTGGGAGAAAATCCCACTGACGAAGTGAGATTTTCTCCCACGAAAGCTCATGCGATAAATAAATCTGTTAGGAATGTGCCAGTGTTTATAGGTAGGGGACGTTAGCATCAAACGAAACATAAGCAAGAGGCATATGAATACAGACGTTAAGAGCTTGGAATTCACAAGCCTACACAATCTGTCTCTTGTTTCTGTTCTTCCCTAGAGAATGCCTCGCAGCCAGATGAGGATACTCAAGTGAGGGCACTTCCATTCAGAACCTCTGTTTTCAGTCGCTTCTGAATTACTCTTGGGCTGGGTTTTTCGCTTGTATTCAGTCCACTCCGAAACGCTTGGGGGAGTTTCATAAGAATCTGTCAATTTTTATGGCACCCAAAGCAGTGCTACGAACTCTCATGATTTTATCACAAATCTTTCTCTTGGCATTTGCCTTAAAGCCCCAGCTCCTGGAGTCAGGAGATTATAGGGCAAATTCAGCTTTCCTTTTAAAAAAAAGATTCTAGTCCTCATGGTTGCAGAGAGAAGTCTGTAGCGTGGCAAGAGCTGGTTGCAGTTTGTTGTTGTTCAAAATGTTTTTCAACAAGAAAATGACTGGTCAAAATGGAATTTTCTGTGATTAATATCATTTTCATCTAAAAAAAAGGAAATTTTCAGCCCAAACCAGAATATTTTCATTGGCTGATATTTTTTGGTTGCCAGAAATGGACAAATGTTTGATTTTTGGGGGGGGTTTGGCATTTTGACAAGATCTTTTAGGAAAAACTTAGATGAAATGAAAACGTCCTTGTTTTTATCAAAATTGCTCGCAGATCAGATCTAAATGTGACCCCTAGAGGTCAAAACCAGAAGGGAAATAAAAAAGACACGCAAGTTTGAAGATGTTTTGAGTTCTTTGCAAGCCAGTCTCATGGGGGTACGCCTACGCTGGCAACTTAGGTCGACTCAAGGATGCTTAAGTTGACCTACACAAAGCCGCGTCCACACTGGGCTTTTATTAAGTCGACTTAAACACTTCCTTAAGTCGACTTAATAACACCACCTTTGAAGGTCGACTTAAGCCTAAAGTCAACTTCTTAAGTCGACTCAAAGCCAGCGTGGACGGGGAATAGCGCTAAATCGA
>ML685777.1:1843286-1870938 GCA_007922175.1 Pelusios castaneus
GGGGAATAGCGCTAAATCGACCTTATTAAGTCGACTCAAAGCCAGTGTGGACGGCTATGTCTACTGTTAAGTCGACTGAACAAGGTCGGTTTTAAGTGTAGTTGCTCTGTTAAGTCGACTGAACAGAGTCGACAACTTCGCAAGTGTAGACATAGCCATGGTCTTTAGGACCTGACTCACGAGTTTTGAACACTGCCTCGGCATTAACAAAACCTTTCACCTGTTTTCTTTGTGACTCGGATAACTTGAAAATGGCATGTTTTGAAACCCATCATTTTCTGGCTCCTGAATGAGGAATAGTGCTTTTGCCATGGGGAAGAAATGAGCTGAGCGAGTTAACATTTATTGAAAAAAAATGTTTTGATAGAAAAATGCTCTTCCTTCCAAAACAACGTTTTTGATCTTCTTGATGTGTTGCAGGTTTTGTGCCTTTTTTCCTGTCTCTTTTCCCTAGTGCTTTTGTTAAAAAAAAGAAAAAGTTTCTGTTTCCCCAAAACCAGTTTTCAGCAAATGGAACATTTTGGTGGTGTTTTCAATAATTCTTCTGATATAAAGGAGAAAAAGAATGTGCTCACGAATTTGGGAAATGGGGAAACGCCTGGGTTTGAATGCTTGGGAAAAATTGTGAAAAATTTCAAAACTTCCATGTTATTTTTCCATCCAGCCATGTTCAGAATGAATTTTCTAGTCACTGGAGAATTGCACGTCACTTGGCCTGTGGAAGATTGTATGGTGTATTGTAGTGAGCACCCGGTTAGCAGCTAGGAATCACTGAGTTTTGCTCCTAAGTCAAATCCTGGCTCACTGTGCACCCTAGACAAACAAAATAACCTTTCTTTGACTCATTTCCCAGCTCGAAAATGGGGAAGAAATCTCTAATAACCAGTTTATCAGGATGTTTCAACAATTTGTTACCTGCTGTGCTTTGAAAAAAACAACTACATCTTATGTGTTGTGTCCCGTAAGAGTGGATCAAGGGTGTGATTCCCAGATCTTGGAAGGTGTAAAGATTCTTGCAGGTCCCAGCAATCTATGCCAATGTTGAGGGATGGGTGGATTTGGATGGGACATCCTTTCAGACCCCTTTAGAAGTGTACCCTTTGATCAGTTGTGTGCGGTAGGCTTTCTGTGTTTAATTGGCGTGAGGATCTACTCTCTGCTCCTTTCCATCCCCTGTGACTCTCCTTCACTTTTTAGCTTGTAACATGCTTTGTGCAAAGCCAAGTCATGGTCTAACAGAAGCACCCCCTGGGATTCATGTGTCCTGGCCGCCCCAGAAAGGTGCAGCTGGAGAGTCAATAGCAGCATAGCTGTTGGGATGGGGTTGTTTTCAGCAGAGGTTTAAAGCTAAGTAAGGTTTAGTTTGACACTGTGGAAATTATACCTGTGTGCCTTTCCGTGTGTATGTCACAAGGGGGTTTCCAAGTCGTGACCTGCTGGATAATGGGATAAAGAATTTGGCCAATAATATCGTAAACTAGAATAGAAAGGGGCTGCCGTTTTTCCACACTACTCCTCTGGACTGGGTAAAGTGAATTTGTGTACTCCTGATATATGTTTTAATGGCAGCTTTTCACAAACACACACACACAGAGCAAGTTTTTTCCCAGTTTTGCCAAGGTACACTTAATGATGGGTAAAAATAACAGGTGCAAATTATCCATTTCTGATTTTTCCATTGCTCGTTTACTGGCTGTCCCCCCGAATCAGGCGACTGGGCAGCTGAATGCCGCTCTTTGTACCTGCATCGTCAGTGACTGGGTTGAGGGCCCCTTAAAAACAACACCCTAAATGTATCAGGGTGTAACTCTGTCACCTCTTGGATTAGAAGGCTCTCCTTGCCCTCCTCGCAGTTCTCATCATCCAGAGTCTGCCAGAAAAATCAGAGCAGACAAGGTCTACATTTTTAATCTGAAACATATGCTGACCCCTCTTTTCTGCCCCCACACTTCACACGCCCGTCTCCTCTCCTCTTTGCCGATGAGGCTAAGTTTCCTTGTGTCAGGGCACACCCTCTGCAGCAGGAGAAGGTGCTGGCATTCCCGCACCTCTTACAGGCTGATTCATGCCCTCGGGCTGGCTGATTTTGGCGGGACAGGGAGCGGGAGGGACACTAAACAGATGCAATTGCTGATGAGGGGAAGGGGTTATTACCCCATTCTGCAGGCCACCGGAAGCAGCAGTTGGGTGCGAGGCTCAGGGTTGGGCCTAGGCAAGGGCCAGGGTTGGCCAGGATAAAGAAACCCACCCGCAATGTTCTGTCTGAAAAGATCAGACCAGCTCATTTCCGAGCCCGATTATGCAGGGTGGAGCAGGGCTGGACCGAGAGGCTACACCGAAAGGCAGTGACTCACACATTCCCAGCTCTGAAAAGAACGGGCACGTGCTTTGGTTTCCGATGCAGGGAAACACAAGTGTGAAAGGACAAGAGAGAGGCTGTTTCTTACTGCCCCGTGTTGCGGCTGTCTAGCGTTTGTACTGCCGCAGTGCGGAACTAGGTGTATACGAAGAGCGGGGCCTGGCGGTCTCTGCCCCAAGGAGCTCACGGTCTGTGGGGATTAGACCAAGAAATAGGCTGGAGCTGGGGTGGGCAGGGAATGGGAATCAGAATAGTAGGGTGTGCTCCCTTCGGAGCCAATCAGGAGCAGCGATCCCAAGAACGAGTGCCAGGAATCGCTGCAGAAGACGGTTTTATTTCCAGCTGGGTATTGTGTAGTCCCAAGAGCTGGCTGGCGGCTGAGTCTCAGGTCTTTGCGGGCGTGACACTCACATGGGAACAGGCCATGCTGGTGGGTTTGATTTGCCACGCAGGCTCTTGATGTTGCAGTGCAGCTTCCCAGCCCGGCCCCCGTATAACGCCCCCGGCTCCTTCAGGAGGAGGTTGGAATCCGCGCCAGCCTCTGGGTGAGAAGCGGGAAGGCAGGTTGGCACCGCACGGCCGGCTCAGCCCTCACCCCTGGGTGACACCGGGCTCTGATGTTGTGTGGACGGCGTGAGCAGGAGCTGCCTGCGGGCTGGAGGATGCGGGCGAGGAGGGTGGTATTTTTCCCCCCACCTCCTAGAACCGCTCATGTCTTCAGACGAGGCCCCGTGCCTGCGTGAACCAGGGTCAGGGAAAGGATCCTGATGCGGGCGGAAAGTAGGGCAGCCCTGGAGGCATGGGAATGCGGCTTCTCCATTCCGAAAGGCAGAAACAATCCCAGGGCTTGTTTGCCTTCTGCCTCGGCGGGGGCTGCAGGGAGCAGCAGGGAGGCAGGCGAGAACTCGTGGAGAAAGAAGGGGGAGAAGAGAGCTGGGGTGACTGTAGGGGGTTGTCAGACTTGGGGCTGAAAGGAGAGGGCCCACAGTTCCCAGAATAGTCCGCAAAGCTGGCTGAGCCCGTGGGGCAAATCGGTGTAACCAAAGCAAGGCAGCGGGCGCAGATGGGGGCGTTTAATTGGCTTGTCACCTGGGGCCTTCTGGTCCGTTTGCTCATCCACGGCTCGTAAGGGAGAGGCTGGGGGCTGGAGATACAGAGATGGGGGCAAGAATCCATCTTGCTGGTGGCCCAAAAGGGCCGGGTTGACCTAACCCCCACGAAAACAGATGCAAAGATCAGATCCAGCGAGTTCCTGTCGGTGACCATTCAGGGAGGGTGGAAACGCGGGCACGTCTACACTCACGCCGCAGGTGTCATTTCCACCCCGTGTCCACAGGCGCACACAAGCTTTCATTGATAGCCCTTAGCCACGTGAGACCTGCCCACGGAGCAGCCCTGGCTGGTCTGGGGCGCCGGGTTCGTACGCCGCCCGGCCACCTCTGTCCTCATGGCTCTGCTCTGTTTGATGTCCTAGTTGGATCCCAAGTAGTGCGTTAAAAGAAACCGAGTTTTCTCTGCCCTGGGCACCTCGTGTGATGTATTTCTCCAGTTTCTGTTGGATGTTTAGTGGAAACAGACGTGGTCCCGGCGTGTTTTAGAAGTGACCCAGTAGGCGGGGAGGGGGAGGTGGGGCAGAGGTAACTTAGGGCCAGTTGCGCAGGGACTCTGCTTAGCCAGCTGCACGTCTGGCTGGCGGGACGCAAAAGGATATGTTTGAAATGATGAGGAGGGCCAACTTCCCGTGGGTATCGTGACACACGCAATTTGTGCCAGGCGGGAACCTGGGCCATGCACAAGCCCCGGGTAGAAAAGGATGGCAGGGGAAGCTGGATCAGAGGGAGCCGCTCCCCGGGCCTGAGGCGGAACCGGCTAATCTGCCCTTGCGACATAGTGACCCGGCCTATGGGATGTCCACAGCCTCATGTGGGGCCTGCTGGCTTTGGGGGATTTCTCGTGCTCAGCGTGGTCCAGAACAGCTTTGCAGTGCAGAAAATGGACCCGCATTGCCTGTTTTGGCAACTCCCTAGTCGGGCGAGGAGAGATTTAATTCACTGCTTGGAGAAACGTCGTGTCAGTCCCAGATCTCGCGGGCAGGTGATGGGGATGCAGGGATTCCTCAGACCAGCTCTCGAGGGCGCACTAGGGTTATCGATTTGAAACGGAGTGGCAGGGCCCTGGCTGCGAACGGCCCAGATCCTGAGCTGTGGCCCTATGCTGACCTCCTCAGAAGGTCTGTCTCCAGCTTCATCTTTCCTCTCCTTTCACCCCCAGGACCCAGGAGCTACGTCGAGTCGGTGGCCCGCAAGGCGGCGACAGGGAGTGGGGGGGCACCCCAGAGCCCCACAACTCCACAGGCCCACAGCATGGAGACACCAATGAGGAATGGGGCCTTCAGTAACTCCTTCGTCACCCCCAGCCCCATCTCAACCAGCAGCCCCATTCACAGCACAGATGGGTAAGGAGAGCGGGGCGTTAGGGACCAACAGTGACCAGGCAATAGAGGGCTGGGTTCACCCTGCAGCCCTTCGTCACCCAAACACGTTCCTTGATGACCTGGGTCACAGGAATTAGGGCCACGGGGTCAGTTTGCAGCTGGGCATTCTCATGCTTCAGGGTGCAAACCGCCACCACAGGGGTCAGGAAGGGTTTCTGCCTCGTCCAGCTAAGCATGGCAGCTACTATCCAGGTGTATGATGGGCTTTTCCACCTTCCCTTGAAGGATCATCGGCTGCTGCCGGACTAGATGATTCAATGGCCAGATCTGATGCAGCAGCTGCCGTGTGCCAGCCACGAGGACAAGCCACACGCTTCCCCTGCACTTGGGTCTCGGACCCTCTGATGGCATGGCTGCATTTGCCTGCCGAGGGAGCACTTGGGTCGCCATTCACCACTCACGCCAGGGCACCCCAGCAGCCGGGCAGAACCAGCACTCTCAGGGCTGAAAGGGGCAATTCTCAAAGCTTTCAGTGCCCGTTAAACCTGGGGTTTTGGAAAAGATTTAGGTGCCCTAGGCCCACTGAATTCTAGCGGATATTCTGGAAATCTACACGTTTGTGCAAGAGACAGTGTTGAGGTGGGGGAGTGTGAGTGGCTGGTTGTGTCTGGGGGGACATGGTTGTGTGTGTGTGTGTAAGGTTTTTGCCCATGTGTATTAGAGAGACCTGTGGGTGGGCGGCGTGAGGGTTTCAAGTGTGATTGAAGCGGTGAGTGCCCACATGAGAGAGCGGGCGTGGATGAGACCGTGGATGTGAATGTATTAGAGTGATTGGAGAACGTTGTGTCGCTTGTGTGTGTGGATACGTTCATGGGAGGGTGGGTGTGTGTACACATGTGTGCATGCCTGTAGGTTTGTTTGTGTGTGTGTTTGTGTGTGCACACATGCAGGGTTGTGTGTATGTGCCTGGATGTAGGACAGAGCCCCTATGCCAGCCCCGCCCCCCCATACACTCAGCAGCTGCCAGGGTGGGGCAAGCAGGGGGCAGGAACTGCGCGCAAGGTGGTGCATTTTCCCTGCTAGCCCCGGCCCCCAGCTGCGGAGTGGGGCCAGCAGGGCATAGGAGCCACGGGAGTAGGTGCGCGTGCCACTTTTGGTATGTGTGTCGGGAGTTGCTGAGTCCTACATCACAGGATTGTGTGTGTGTGTGTACATGTAGGGTTGTGTGTCCATAGGAGGATGTGTTTATACATATATAGGGTTGTGTGTGTGTGTGCGTACATGGGAGGATGTGTGTGTGTACACATGTAGGGTTGTGCATGAATGCATGGACGTAGGATTGTTTGTGTGGGGGATATGTGCGCATGGGTGTGTGTGTGTGTGTACAAATGTAGGGTTGTGTGTGTGTGTGTGTACCTGGATGTAGGATTTTGTGCACATGTGGGCATGTACGTATGTAGGGTTGTGTGTGCAAGGGAGGATGATTGCACACATCGGGTTGTATGTGTGTGCGTGTGTGTATATGTGTGTGTGTGTGCACATGGGAGGATGTATGTGTACACGTAGGATTGTGCATGTGCGCATGGACAGGATTGTTTGTGCGTGGGATATGTGCGCTTGGGTGTGTGTACAAATGTAGGGTTGTGTGTGTGCGTGTGAATGCATATAGGGTTGTTTGCATGGGGGAGGATGTCTTTGTGTGGACGGGTGTGTGTGTGCCTGGGGGAGTCAGCGGGGGCAGGGGGGAGGCGTGCCCACGGGCGCGATCTATTGCCAATTCAGCTTGCAGTGTGGTGACGGCCTCCATTGGCTTTGCCCCCCCGCAGCTGATGCATGTTTGCTGTTGCTCCTGGCTGCTCCCCGCTGGAGGGCGCTGCGGGGACGGGACGCTCCCTGCCTGGAAGGCTGCTCCTTTTACCCTGGCCCTCACTAACCCCTTCCCCACCTCTCTCATTCCCTCCGGTGGTGGGCAGGGCCCTCGGACCCAGGATCCCCCGGCAGGCCTGCGTGGAGGGAAAGTCACAGCCCGCACTTCCCTTCACTCTCCCACACCAGCCAGGCACAACACCCTGTCCAGCTAATCGGGATGGCTGCAAAGGCCCCACACGGTGTGGTGTCGAGCCCCGCGGCCTCCGACTGAAGCCAATGAGATCTGGGAATGCCCAGCGTCAGGGCACGGTGCAGGATCTGGCCCCTGGTGACTGATGGGTGCCTGTGCAAAGTCCTCCGTAGCGGCGGTTCCTGCCCGTCCAGGGCTCCCCCCACAAATGCCTGCTGGGGTCATTGAAACCACGTGGTGCTATCCATCCTCAGGGTCGACAGATACCCCAAGGTCCCCCCCACTCCTAGGGCTCTCGTGGCATTTTCCACTGAACGCCGATGACGCCCAGCTGCTTGGGATGAACTTCCGGGTGCTGCAGATTCTGCCGCTAATCCCTTCTGCAGCGCGGTGCTGCTGATCACCATTGATTTCTTCTGAGGGCGGCCCTCACCCGTGCATCTGGGCACCCGTCGCATCATGTGTACACACAGAAAGAAGAGCAGCCCCCCCCACACTCTCACTTCCCTCCACAGGCCCAGCGGTTGCCGAGAGTCAGAGCCAGGGAGCAGGTGTAGGGGAAAGTTATGTATGGCTGCTGCCGTGCTCCTCCTCAGAGGTGCCAGAAAGCTGCATTTCAGTGTTGGGTACAAGGCATCGGTAATTTGGTTCAGCATTGGCTAGATACCTCCTGAGGTCCCTTCTAACCCTCATCTTCTAGGATCCAGTAGACAGGATGTGGGAATGGAAGTCAGGAGAACTGGCTCGCTGCGTCACCTGGTTAAGTCACTTTGCTGCTCCGTGCCTCAGTTTCCCTGTCTGGGCTCTTTCTAGAAGGAAATCTATTTAGTTTCCTTTGGAAGCACCTCGCGGTCTTATGTGGAAAAGAGCTCGGACCCAGACCCTCAAAGGTATTTGGGCATCTAACTCTGGTTGAAATCAGTGAGTCTTTGAGGATCTGGATCTTTCTCTGCCTGTGCCTCAGTTTCCCTTATGTACATTGGGGACAAGCCCTCCTCACCTTACAGGGCGCTGGTGACTGAGGTACCCGAGGGGCCCTGACACCACCGCAGGGTGCACCACTGAAAAACTCTCGCGACAGTAGCCCAGGTGTGGAGCGGTGCGAGCTGAGTTTTTTCTCTTGCCTCTCCCAGGGCGTCGATCCGCAGCTACCCATCTGAGAACAGTGGCCACAGCACCGCCACGCCCCCCCAGCCCTCGGCCGACTCCAGCTTCCAGTCAGCCAGCTTCTCACAGGTGCTGTCGGCTCACAGCAGCTACCAAAATGCCTCGCCGTCATCCTTCACCCCAGGGCTCCTTCCAAGCTCCGTCTACCCGGGCCATGAGTACCAGGACGGCCCAGCTGGCATGCAGGATGATGCCCACACCAAGCCGCAAGCCCAGCTCAATGCGGGGGGTGTCTATGTCCTACCAGGGAGCCCTCACAGCCTTCATAGGACAGTGGCCACCAACACACCACCTAGCCCCAGCTTCGGGCGAAGAGCACTCCATCCCAGCATGGGGGCCACTCCCGGGAGCCCCGGCCTGGGCAAGCGCCCCCAGGGCACCCACCTGGCTGTGACCCCAGGCAGTCCTAACCTTGGTAGGCACCAGGCCGTGAAGGGAGGCAGCCCCAGTCTGGACAGGCACGTTGGGTACAGCTATTCCACCCTGGAGGACCGGCGTCCCACTCTGTCCCGGCAGAGCAGTGGCTCGGGGTACCAGCCCCCCTCCACTCCATCCTTCCCCGTCTCCCCAGCCTACTACCCCGGCATGGGCAGCCCGCAGTCCTCGTCCCCAGACTCCGCCACCTACCGACAGGGCAGTCCCACGCCGCAGCCGGTGCTGCCGGAGAAAAGGAGGATGTCGGCCGGGGAGCGGGCCAACAGTCTCCCCAACTACGCCACGGTGAACGGGAAGATGTCCTCGCCCGTCTCCAGCGGCATGTCCAGCCCCAGCAGTGGGACTCTCCCACACACCCTGCCCGACTTCTCCAAGTTCTCGCTGCCAGGTGAGGGCTCGCCCTTGTGGAGTGGGGCTTCTCTAGCGTGGGGCGGATTCTGGGGGCAGGCTGGACAGAGGGACAGGCTCTCGCCCGAGGTCAGGTGCTCCCCTTGGAGCCTGCCCTGAATGGGCTAAAGCTCTTGGGCTTTCCTTAAGAGTATCCTCCGTCAGCAAGGTGTGTCCTGTCGAGGGCCCCGCCGTCAGCAGTGGGTCTGACCTGGGAATAAATCCTGTTCTCACGCCGGCCTCACTCAGGCAAAACTCCCCTTAGCTGAGGAAACCCCATACTGGGCCCCTGGAGAGTGCCTGATGTCCATCTAGCTCATCCTCCTCACGCTGTTCCCTCATCTCTCTCGATGTTACATGCTGCGATCTGCAGAATGGGCGCGTTCCACGCTAATCCCCAGGCTTCTGTACCGCCTGCTGGGACTCACTGCATCCTTCACAAGTCACTCCTAATTGGCAGATATTACTCAGCGCCACTGGTCTTTACTCCATCTCCCTGGGATTCTGACCTCTTGGGAGCAACTTCCTGGATGCGTTGGCCCCAAGGGGCTGGGAACGCTTTGATTTCCTCCCTATATCCAGATACGTATATATGGGAATCACCGTTGGTGCCCAGGTCCAAGGCCCTCCTACTTTTTCTTCTTCTAAAATTAGCTTTTTATTCTGTCTGAAATGTATTGAACTGTGTTTGCCTCAGCTGGCGTTGGCCCCCGTAGATCCCATGAAATCAGGGCGGAAGAGCTGGTTCTGTGTATTCATACGACCGGCAGATATTTTACTTGGACGGCTTCCCTTTAAACATCACGTGTCTTAGCTCATACGTCAGCCAGTCTCAGCACGTCTGGTGGGACAGTCTGTTCCTATTCAGGTGCCTGAGCCTTCAAACCCTTCAGCACCTGCTTAATTTTCAGCAGGCGTGTCCCCATTAACGCTGATGGGCTTAGAAAGTCAGGCCAGTGTGTAAGCGTTTGCTGGATCGGGGAAGTGGGGATGATGTCGAAATAGGATTAGTTGTCAGGCTGGCAAATTTCCAAGGGTAAGATGAAGAAGATATTTGTGCTTTCAAAGAGAGGCAGTTCAACAAGACCGGGGAGAACATCTGTTATTGCCCTGTTCTCTGCCAGAGCTGCCTCTGGATTGTGGGTCCAGAGGGGCTATAAACATGTCCTGAATGCTTCCCTTGATTTTCCTCCCCTTCCTCTCTCTCAGACAGCAGCCCCGAGACCCGTGCCAACGTGAAGTTTGTCCAGGACACCTCCAAGTACTGGTACAAACCGGAGATTTCCAGGGAGCAGGGTGAGTAGTGACTGGAGCCGAGCGGGCAGGGCTTGGAAATCGGTGCCAGCGCATGCTTGGCGCTGAGAACCAGCTGTTGAACCATGGGAGTTATGCCTGTCCTAGATTGTTTTGCCCATGTCCCTGAATCCTGGCAGGATCCTGCCTGATCCATCCCTGGTAGCTGGGCATCTGTAAGGAGCTATGGGTATCTCCAGCAATCTGACCCACTCAGGTCATTTGAATCAGTGCATCTTGGCTGTTTGGGTGACGCTGGATGTGTGGGGTGATTTACCTGACCCACTCACTGCTAGAGAGCAGTTTTCAGCTAGCCCAGGTTCACGGTAATGCAAGGGTGGACAAAATTGGCTCACAGCTAGGCTCCAGCAATTGTACTTTTGGTCGCCAGAGGGAGCTCCTCCATTACATTTCTGCAGTGGAGCCAGACAACAGGTTATTAAAACTGGTCACCCCATGGCAACAGAAACATTGGTTTGTCGAGCCCTGCAGTAATGAAACCTTTCAGCCACGGCGGCCACAGAGTCCAGGATTTTAAGGCCAGAAGGGAACAGCAGACCATCTAGCTGGACCTCCCATCTTGCAGTCTGCCACCACCGCTGGCCAGGACCCACACGCTAACCCGGCCCCCATGGATAGGGTCAGTAGCGTAGCTTCAGGGGACTGGACTGTTGTGTGCCACAAAGAGAGAGAAGGGAGGTCCCAGTGCAGTGGCAGGGAACGAATGTCCCAAAGGCAATCGGAGTAAATGATGAGGCGTGCCCGGGAGATACAACACAAGTTGGGGGGGGCACATTGCTAAGCGACCGTGAGCTGACTAGATTTGTGGATTTTCGGGCCCGAGAGGGCCATTAGGGCTGTCTCTGACAAGTATAATAAGGAGCAGTCACAACACACCAGCTGCCTGGCCATTGACAGGTTAATTTTTCCCTTCCCTAAAGCTACTTTCATTGACATGTAGGAGCCCAAACCCCTCAGCCCCTAACCTGGCCCCGAAACACCTTTATTGCCCTGTTCTATTGTTCCTTCCTCGCCCCACTCAGTTCCTTACACAAATGACAAGTTCCTGGGGAGGAACCCGGTACTTGATCTCCCAGAGGTGAGCTGGGCGTCGGATGCCTCTGTGGCCTGGGGCTGATGAGTTTGTACCCCAGCTCACTGCCCTGCAGAATGGGAAGTGGCAATAAATCTAACCTTGCTGGGAGGAGCACGTTCATTAGCAGCTAATTAATGTTTGGAAGCGCTCAGGGAGTCTCAGGAGGGCGGCAGTCCTCAACGCTGGTAGATCGCCTGTCCCATTAGCCCCTGGAAGTAGGTAGTTATCTCCTTTTTCCAAGGAGAAACTGAGGCACACAGAGAGCTGAGGCCTCACTGATAAAGCTAGGCGCCCATCTCTGCAGGAGGCCTGGCACGGAGGCTGCTTGACATCTGCGACCAATGCTTATCACACCGACCATGTTTCCTTGTTCCCCCACATCTGCCTGCACCCAGCCGCTGTCTCTTGTCACATCCGTGGCTTGGAAGCCCGTTGGGACATCTAGGAGCTGGCCTTTTCTTCTGTTTGTACAGCACCGAGCACAGTGGGCTCCTCGCTATGACGAAGGCACCGAGGCTATGTCTACACTGTAGCCTTAAGTCGACCTAAATTACTCCCCGTCCACACTGGGCTTTCATGAAGTCGACTTAACGACTTCACTAGGTCGACTTAGTAAGAACGGCCGGTTCGGCTGACCTGACCCTTAAGTCGACTCCTTAGGTGGACGTAAGCACAGTGTGGACACGGAGTAACCCTTAAATTGACTTTATTAAGTCAGCCTAGGGCAGTTAGGTCAACTGGTCCCCGTTCAGGGTAACCACTTCGTTCAGTCGACTTAACAAATCGCCCTAACTTTTTCCAGTGTAGACAGAGCCGAGGCGCTGCAGTAAATAGCAGTAATGAATGCAGCTAACACCTCTGCAGACCAGGGCCAGACTTCTGCATGGTTCACCCCACTTGACACAGAGAGGGATGGTAATGGTTGAGAAATCAAGGGATGTATCCAAAGGAGAGGCCAGTTTACACACCAGCAGCACCTTTGCAGAGACAAAGCGGGGCAGGAATATCTTTTATTGGACCAGCTTCTGTTGGTGGGAGAGAAAAGCCTTTGAGCCACATGGAGCTCTTCTCCAGGGCTGGGAAGGTCCCTCTGAACCTCACTGCTAAATACAGGGAGGGACAGATCCTTTGGCGTAAGCAGTTAGGGGTCTACGCAAGGTAGACGCCCATTAACAGCCCTGCCCTCATAAGCGGGTAAACGATTGTGGTAATGAGCCGTAAATCCAGCGTCTCTGCTTGGGCCAGGATTGTTCGTGTCTAGCAAAATTGTGAATTTAAGCTCCCAGCTCCTCTTCGGAAGTGGCTTTCTGGTTTCCTCGGAGGACGAGGGCTGATAGGTCAGGCGGAGCGCGATCACTTTGTGGGAACCGCTCACCTGCAGGGATGCGGCCTGTTTGTCTGTAGTCCTTTTTCCGGGTGGGCTCAGTGGGGAGCGTAGCGATTGGCTGGTTTCACCCGTGGAGCTCGCACTGGATGAGGTCCGTCCCACGTGCGATAGGCTGTGTCGGAGCCCTGGCTCTCGACAGGTGTACTGGGGCGGAGGGGTGTTGATAACGCTGGCGGTGCAGGTACGTTGGCAGGTTTTGCGGACACTGTCCTGGCAGAGTCTGGTGCCGCTGGGAGTCGGTGCGTCCTAGTCCGGTGATGTGGAGATTCAGGAAAGATTTCCATCTGGAGGGTCCCCCTGGAGTCAGGGCTGTGGCTGGTCCGATACAAGATACCGCCTCACCCAGCTCGTCTCTAATTTCCTGAGACCAACACGGCTAGAACACTGCATCCGGCCTTCCCCGGGAAAAGAGCACTAACGGTCTCCTCTGCTCCTCTCCCTCCCCAGCCATCACGCTACTGAAGGACAGGGAGCCGGGAGCCTTCATTATCCGAGACAGCCATTCCTTCCGGGGAGCCTACGGGCTGGCCATGAAAGTCGCCTCTCCTCCACCCACCGCTGTACAGCAGAACAAGAAAGGTATTGTGGGACTGAGTATGTGCTGAGGCAGTTGGATCCCGTCTGGGATGCAGGGCATTTAACTCCCGGTTGACTCTTTCACACAGAGCCTGATCCAAAGCCCTGGCCAGGCCGAGAACTCCAGGCAGAGCGTCTCTCTGTGCCCTCATTGGCAAAGAGCCCCCGGGCGTGGTCCCCTTCCTCTCGGCTGCTGCCCTCTCCAACTGGGGAGCAAGCACCTGGCCCCACACCCAACCCGGGCCGTGGCGTAGGTGTCTAAATAGTGTTGCACGCGTTGGGCTCCCCTTCCCTTGTGCAAACCCGGAGTGACTCCAGCCAAATCCATAGGGTTAAGCCTGACGTATGCCCTTGCATCCTGGGGTTCTTTCAGGCAGCCTACGGGGGGGTGGGGGTTTGAAAGGAAGCCCCCGGTTGGCTGCTCACACCTTTCTTTCCGGCCGAATGGTAGCGTCTGCAACTCCTTGGCTGTTCGGTTCCCTCCCGAACCAATCCGGGTAAGCAAGCCGTCGCACGGGGCAGCTGGCCGTCGGACTCGGGCCGGTCTACTCTGGCTCCCCGGAGCGTGGAGCGTGGACTACCCAGCACTGAGGGGCAGGGCAGGGAATGTGCACCCTAAGGGGCAGGCGGCTGTCCTGGGGGTGCAGGGGGCTGTCGGGAACCTGTCGTGATGTCGTCCTTTCTCCCTGCCAGGAGATATGACCAATGAGCTGGTGAGGCACTTCCTGATCGAGACCAGCCCGCGAGGGGTGAAGCTAAAAGGATGCCCGAATGAGCCCAACTTTGGTAAGTGGCAATTGGCGCCTCTGCTCCCCTTTGTCCCTGGGACCGGTCGTGGGGGGTGAGTGATGCTGAGAGGGCCAGCCACAGGCGTGACTTGGGCAGGGCCGTGCGGGGCCACAGGCTTGCTGTGTAAAGAGACGCCGGCAAGCTGCAGGGTGGAGAACGTGGAAACGCTGGATAGCACAGAGCAAGGCCAGTCCCCTGAGCGGCCCCTTACTCAAGCAGCCAGTGAAATCACCAGGGCTGCTGCTGGAGTGAGCGGGACTCGGGGGATCTGAGTCGGGGCCATGGCGACTGGGTGGGGAAGACAGACGGATGGAGAAGGAACAGAGGACAGTCCCCACCCACGTCCACGTCAACCTGTAACGTGAGCACTGACTGGGTTCCTGTCTGGCTCTCTCTGCAGGATGTCTGTCGGCTCTGGTGTACCAGCACTCCATCATCCCGCTGGCTCTGCCTTGCAAGCTGGTCATTCCCGACCGAGGTAAGAGGCATGGCCCTGCACCGTGTGCACAGGGGAACAGGCCACGAGGGACGCAGCGGGGAGGAGCGGGGCTGGGACTGGCTGGGTCTTTCACCTTGCTCAGCCCTGAAGAGCGGGGACAGGAAAGCTGTGGAAGAGAGAGAAAACCCTTAAGATCCCAGCCCTCAAACTGAGTGTTCCCCAGATGTTTGCAATCGGTTCCTTCTTTACTGACCGGCCATGGCCCCAGCTCAGCTCCGAGAGCCTGTGGGGATAGATGGATGGTTTAGACCCAACAAATCCTGCATCTTGGCAGGGATCAGAACTAATTGACCCTCATGGTTCCTTCCGACCCAATGGGTCTGTGACTCGGTGATTCTGTGCCCGGGACCCCCAAGTGCTTGGTGCTGTACAAACCCAGAACAAAAATAGCTCACAGCCCTCTTTGGGATCAGGTCCCTCAGCTCCCCATATCCAAACTGCCCCAGTGCCTGGGACGGTTCTGATGTGCACCCACCTCACAGTTCAGGCCTCTGAAATCCGGGCCAGATCCTTGGCTGGAGCTTAAGTGACTCCCTCCCCTGCACTCCATTACCGTATCCACCAGAGCTGCCTCCCTGTGCCAGGCCGGCACCATCCCTCTGCGGCCCCGACCGGGGGGACACTAGGCATGGGAGTGTCCTGCCCAGCCGGGTGGGAAGCGGGGTGCTGGGTGGGGGATGGGCTAGCTCAGTCCCAGTGCAGGTGCGGGTGCAGGGATGGGAGGGGCATGTGGCACGTTGCTTGTGCAAGGAGGAAACTGCCCTCCCTGCATTCCTGTGCTTTGCACACGCACGACTCTGCCTTGGCCGTGTCCCTTCCTCTTCTGGCCCTGTCCCTCCAGATGTCCCCCTGCACTGCGAATATTCCCCAGAGTGGGGATCACGTCTGCCCTGTTACCCCTTCATGCCAGGGCTGACTGGGCCTTACAGGACCACCGGCTGGAGGCAGGGGTGCTACGGAAAGAGGCGTAAGATATCCCCTTGCGCTCAGATTCCCTCAGACCCATTTACACCCACTCGGCACCCCAGGCCTGGCGGAGTGAAAGGGAGTGTTTAACTCACACTGGGTGGATGGATTTGGTTCTAGGGTCTGTGTCAGGGGACCTTCAGAGCAGTGGGGGCAAAGACCGCCCCTCCCACTGCCCCCATGCCCACCCCACAGCTCAAAGATGGCAGGAATTTCCGCTGGGAAGCCTGGACTGGAAAGAGCCTCCCGCCCCTCTGCTTGTGTAGGGGAATTTATGGAAACATTCACACCGCAAAGCCCCAGAAAAGCCCCCATATAGTGTAGGCGGCTACAGGTGTAGGTGTGGAAGACCCAACGCACAATGTAGTTACGCAGAAGTGCGTGCATCTCCAGAGAGATGGAGACAAGTGTGGTACGCACACATCCTACGTGGCGTCATTCCTCCATCACACAATTGCCTCTGCGGAGGCCCCACAGGTCTCCTACTGAGGACTAACAGATCTCTGGTCGATGGAGTCACCATTTTTTCCTTTTGTTTTTCCAGATCCCACAGATGAGATGAAAGAGGCGGCCGCAGTTCCCAACTCGGCGACGGACCTGCTCAAACAGGGAGCCGGTTAGTGGCCTGGACGTGAAAGGGGAATGTCACAAGTGCGCCGTGCTCCACGGCCGGGAGCAATGTCTGCGTCAGGCCACCTTTGGCCAGGCCTTTTCCCCTGCTCCCTCTTTTATTTTATCTGCTCGGCAGCCCCCACGCACGCGGCTTGCCGTCGCAGGTGAACGCACAGCGCGGATGTTTCAGAAGCAGAGCGGGGCCACTGAGAGTGCCCGTGGCAGCCCTGGATTCCGGCCAGACAGCAATGCCGTGGTGGCCCCGGGTCTGCACCAGCGAGGAAGTTGCCAGGGTTGCTGTTAGGCTAAGAAAAGGCAATTCAAAGGCAGGGAGGGCTTGTAAACCTCGCACTCCTCCTGGTGGAAGTGCCGGGCTGGAATAGCATAGCTGGGGTTTGCCTTCTCCTCAGAGGCACACTGAATGTCAAACATACTGAGTGGGGAGGGCGTCTGGTGACCGGAGCATGGGATGGGGAGCCAGGACACCTGGGTTCTTTCGCTGACACGGGGAAGGATTTATGATCTAGTGGTTAGAGCACAGCACGGGGGGCCAAGGGCTGCTGGGGCCTTTTCCTGGCTAAGTGAAGGAGCATGATCTACCAGAGCGTGCCACAGGGAGCCAGGACTCCTGGGTTCCGCTCCCAGTAGCTCCACTG
Source organism: Pelusios castaneus (assembly GCA_007922175.1). Taxonomy (NCBI): domain Eukaryota; kingdom Metazoa; phylum Chordata; order Testudines; family Pelomedusidae; genus Pelusios; species Pelusios castaneus. The sequence continues at coordinate 1,860,002 of ML685777.1, forward strand.
CCTGGCCATGTAACTGCCTGTCTCTGGGCCTCAGTCCCTGGGGGATGAGGCCGTTTCCCTCCCTGGTGGGGCTGGGGGGCTCCATAAATGGCTGTGAAGAGCAGTTCCAAACTCTCACTGTGGGACGAGTTGGGGCACTGACATATGAAGAGCCCTGCCGCCTGGCTGAGCTCCCCATCGCCCCCTTCCAGTCCAGCTGAGTCACACAAACCTCATGTTCCCTTCGGACCAGAGCCGGGTCTGGAGACGAGAGCCCATGCTCTGCACCCCGCCCCGCCCCGGCTACAGCTTAGTTCCCAAGGTGGGACTACTGAGCCCCACAGCTTGCGCAGACCATGAAGTGGCACAGTCCCCAGCTGGCAGTCCCACTCTGTTCCCTCACTCCCGTCTCCTCTCCCTTCCAGCCTGCAACGTGCTCTTCATCAACTCGGTGGAGATGGAGTCACTGACAGGCCCGCAGGCCATCGCCAAAGCCATCAGCGAGACGCTGGCCCTGCAGCCCGCACCCACGGCCACTGTCGTTCATTTCAAAGTCTCCGTGCAGGGAATCACCTTAACAGACAACCAGAGAAAGTAAGAGCCTTGCACACGGCCGGAACCCGGCCCGGTTCTCAGGGGGCGTCCCCGTCCCCAGCCTGACGCCGTTGCGATGATTTTGTGTCATCCTGGAACGTCCCGGGACGCCGTCAGGAGCGGGTTGGATAGAGGCCTCTGGAGAATAGCTGTGATCTTGGAAGGAGCTGAGGGGTGGGGGGAAGGATGGCCCAATGGGTAGGGTGAGCATCTGGGAGTTGGGAAACAGGTTCAATTGCTTTCTCTTTGACTCTGCATGTGGGCTGGTCAATCTCTCAGTCCTCGCATGGTATACGGTGGAGCACTGTCCCGCACACAGCATAAAGGCATTAGCAATCCCAGCAGCCAGAAAAGTGCAATAGATCCCTGGAGTGTGGGCTCACCTAGCCACCAGGTGCAGGAGACTTTTTAAGGGCGCAAGATTTCTTTACTTACCAAGCGGAGATGAGACAGAGCTAGATCTGAAGGGAGACTCATTTACATGAGAAATGGGGCCCGATCTAGACCTTTATTTCCGTCTCGGCTCCATGAGAGGTGCTGCGTTTTGGTTTGGGTCCATTTGCCTTTCTGGATTGCTCCATTTCAGGAACTGTGGGAGCTGCTTGTCTTTTATTGCTGTTCTGGCCCCGGGGCCGGTGTGGTGCGGCCGTGGGGAACAGAGAGTTTGATTCCCACTCATGGCTGTGGTACCCTGGCCCGCTAGCAAGGCTGTGAAAGGGGCAAGCACTGGGTGAGCCAGGGCTGTGTGTGTATCAGGGCTAGTTCAGCCGTGCTCAATCCGCTATAAACGAGAGCATCTTCCAAGATCCCGTTTCGCCGGCAGCAGCCACCGCCTACCTGGCTATTCCCAGGATGGACCGGTTTGCACAGGTCTGATGCATGTCCTGCTGTCAGCTGACAGCCCCCCTCGCTTATTTCAGGCACGACAAAGTCGCACCGTCACATGTTAACATGGCGATGCTGTGTCAGCACCCGCCGGTGCCCTTCTGCCCGATGCAACATCCTCCTGTGTTAATACAACCTCCTGGGGGGGGTACAAGCGTGGAGGCGGAAGAGCAGTCTGGGCGGGATGCAGCAGAGGACGGAGGTTGATCCCAGGACATGTTCACCATGGCCTCTGCTTGTCTTTCAGGTTGTTCTTCAGACGACATTATGGACTCAGCAGCGTCACCTTCTGCGACCTGGACCCACAGGAACGAAAGTAAGTCCCAGCTAGAGGACCCGCCTTCTCCAGATGAGTGGGAATGGGGTTGTAGAAAGACTCACCCTCCCCTTGGGTCTATGCCTTCGCGATCTGCACGTGGCTTGCTTTCGAGCAGGTAAAAGGCTTGACGGCATTGAAATCCAAAGGCCGCCTGCGCTTTGCAAGGGAGGTGCTGGCTCAGAACCAGGACTTCTCTGTGTTTGCTGGTGACGTCTCCCAGATGGCTCGGGGTGGTTCAGTGTGGTTCTGATCACGCCCTGTGTTTGTATGGGACAGCTCTGTTGCCCGTACTGGAATTCCTCCTGATTGGCGCCAGTGTGCGATGGTAAGCTGGTGGGGTTCTAGAAAAGGCGCAGAGGGAGATCTGTCCAATCGGAGGAGCTATGTATTTTCAGCGACGCTCAGCCGGTGCTGTAACACGGCAGAGTTTATTAGGTGACTGGAGCGAAGCGGCCGTCAGCACAGAGAAAAGGAAGCTACAGCATTGTCCATCCTGGTCAGTACAGGGCCCAAGCCAGGTCGCTCTGGCTTCTTTCTGTCCCACTCCTCTGATGCTTTTCCGCAGCCAGTGCTAAACTTCCATCTGACACCCACCAGCCCTTTGTTCTGGGGGATGCAGCCCACCGCCCCTGCGGAAAGGTAGGGAAGGCCATATAGACTCATAGTCTAAGGTCAGAAAGGACCAAGAGAATCATATCGCTTTGGGTCACAGGTTGCTAGGTGTCCATGTCTAGGCCATTGTCTTCTTGAGAGCTCCGCTGTGATGGATCCCGGGGCCCCAGATATCGAGGGACCATTCACACCTGTGTCTCTACCTGCCCTGAGAGTGAACAGTCCCTTTTCCCCCTGGAGATAACAATGCAGCATCCAAGGGAAACTGAGGCACAAACAGATCTCACACAACTGTGACCAAGAACTCCCATTATCCTGGTTGCTGCCAGATACTGGAGCCAGGTGGATTTGGGAAAATGCACCTAACTCGGGCAGCACGTTATCAATAGATCCTTGTAACCGCTGGCATTCCCTCCTGGTCCAGGGATCTGTTTTCAAGGGAACGGAGGAATCACACTGAGCCTGTTTGGGGTCTCTGTTTTGCCAGGTTCAAATAAAAACGATGCTGAAGATTAGGTCATTTGGGGGTGGGTATTCGCCTGTTGGGGAAGGACACTTGGAGATCTTCGAAAGAGGCTCCCCTCTAGTTCTGAGACAATGTCAGTGAGCTCGAGTTAGGGAAGTTAGGTGCCAAAATGCCTTGGAGGATCTGGGCCATCCAGCCTTATTTTCAGAGGTTTCTAGCCGGCCTGGCCTCATTTACGCTGCAGTCTGAAATCAGGCCGCTCCAGCGACTGCAGCTGGTGCGTGGCATGGTGAGGAATCACGCCGGGCTGACCTGACCCTGCGATGCTAACGAATGAGTTTGGGGCCCTTCTCCTGGGCTAGACAAACACTGATTCCCTGCGGCTGTTTTTCTCCCTGCAGATGGACTAAATCAGACGGCGGAGGTCCAGCAAAGTAAGTAGCACCCATCGAATTCCTTGCTGCCCTCCACATTCAGACCGTAGGGCTGCGTTCGCATTTTGGGTGCTCTCTGGGAAGCCGCCTGTGCGGTTAATGCTCCATGCAGGCAAACTGGACCGAGCGTAGATGCTTCTCTGAGCCTCTTTCATTTAAAAACAAAACAGGTTCCCCCTCTCAATTTCTTGTCCCTCAAGTACGTTCCCACCTCCCGGTTGTGCAACTGGCTTCTGTGGGAAGGAACAGCACTGAGCCGCGCAGCGCCAGAAGGGGTGACCGGAGCTTTTTACTCCCATGCTTGTTCTTGGGGGGCATGTCCTGACTCGGCAGCACCCCCCTCCCCCCGGGTATAGCATCCCCCGGCAGGCACGAGCTGTACGGCGTGAGTGGCGGGCACACCCGGATCTGGTGGCAACGGCGTTTGAACAAAGGCCGCGGGAAGAGACCATTTCCCCACTGGGGGGCTGCAGGGTGGGGTCCTCTCAGCCAGCATCCTTTGCGGGAGATTGGCGTGGGGGATGAAGAGGCTTCATTGGGCAAAGGGGAGAGTGGCTGACAAGTGGGTGAAGGATGGCAAAGGCCAGGGCCATGAGGGATGCTGAGCTATGGGGGCACAAGAGAGCAGAATCTGATGAGGAGTCGTCCTCCCTGGGAGAAGGGGAAAGGGACATGAGACTGTAGAAAATTTCCTGCCCTGGTCCCAGACGGCATAAATCTCCTCCGTCCCACACTGGCTGGACACTGCTGATCACGCCCATCGGTATTAACGGGAGCTCAGCATGCAGCAGACCCCAAGGGCTGGACCCCTCACTCCTCCAGGCCAGACGCGTCCCCAAGCAAACAGGGCTACTGGGAGTCCTGGGGCAGCCACATGGGTGGGGCTTTTCTTCCCCCCATGAGCCGACGCATCCTGTGCCTCGCGTCACCCATGTGAGGACATAGCTCCTGGCCGTGCCCACTTTCAGAGAGCCCAAGGCCCACTAATTTTAGCCATTCTGTTAGCAAAGGGCTTTTTCTTAGCCTCCCCAGCTGTCGGGATTTTTCTCTCTCTAATTAGAAACGAGCTGGTCCGGTGCGGGCTGACATTCTGTTCCCCTCCAAGCCCTTATTTATAACCTGGCTTGTACGGTTCTAATTAAAAGGGACATTTTGTTTGTCCCAGGAGAGAGGTTATAAAAATTCCCCTGCTTCCCCCCACCCCTTCTCATCCAAGGCTAACAAACCCATCACTCCCTTTCCATGTGTGGAGAGACGGACCGCCACCTAGAAACGCACAGCTCGCCGCCTGATTTCCTCCTGAGTCTTTCAGAAACCCCCAGAGGGATTCTGACCAGGTGGCACACACCCAGGACAATGTGCAGTTGACGTGGCCCCAGGGGAACAAGATGTCCCCCGGGAAGTAAATATTCCTGTCATTTGAAGCCCCTGGACAACGTTAATTTGCAGTCTGGCTTTTTAAGTGGGACTACCCCATGAAACACAGGACCTTGCCAAGCAGAGCCTCCTATCCTGGCCTGGTCTCTAGGATTAGTGAGCATCAAGTAGCCTTTTCCCCCTTTAAACACAGCTCCCTCAGTGGCTGGTTGGCCCAGGATGTGCCCGGGTGTTAAAGGGACTGGGGGACCTGTGCTTACAAGGCCCCAGCAGAGAGCGGCTGCTGGCGGCAGAGAGAGGGGAATGCACAGTGGACGGAGAAGGGAAGGAGAAGCAATGGTCAGTGATCCACTCGGTTCCAGTAACAGGCCTTGACCTCTCTTGCCGTTTTGGTGACAGCTGGATCCAGAGCTGTGGGGGGAGTTAGATCCGGGTCCAGGCTGGGCCAGGCAGCCCCAGATCTGCTTTTGGGGTGTCGCAGGAGTGGGATGTAATTGAAGCCAGGAACTAAGCTGAGTCCTGCAGGATGTTCTGAGCCATCGTTCGGTACATAGATATTACCCCTTCCCAGCCAGTGTTACCAGCCCCATTTTAACAGGAGGGGATTTGAATCCTGCTGAGGGCGCTTGCTAGCTTGATGTACGCCATTTTACTTCTCGCTCTTGCTGGCTGGGTCTTTACCCTGCGTCGGACTCCATAGAACATCCACCCCGGTGGAAGCAGAATGGGCCCTGGGGATGCATATGCTGGGCCCCACACCGTCCTGCTGAGCATGTTGCGTGTACGCTGACCCCTGTCCGTCAGTTCTCTCCGGTGGGTGATCAAGGTGTAGGCTGTGAAGTTGGCTCACTGGGGAGGAGGTGTGGTTTAACAGCTCATCATCCCGAAGGGCCAGATGTTCTCCTGGGAGCTACCAGCTCCCTGTGATCCATATCTCATCATTGCCCCTTCTTTCTTCATGACCCAACAGGCTCTTTGGCTTTGTGGCCAGGAAGCAGGGAAGCACGACGGACAACGTCTGTCACCTCTTTGCCGAGCTGGATCCTGACCAGCCAGCCACTGCCATCGTCAACTTCGTGTCAAGGGTGATGCTTGGCTCCGGCCAGAAGAGATGAGCTGCTGGACAACGGGTGCTTCTTGCCCTTGAATTTTGGAGAAGGACTTGGAGTTGATCCGAGAAGGAGTGCGAGGAAGTGCATTGTTGTGGGAGAGGGAAGTGAATCAGGAGGAAAAGGTCTGAATTGTGGAAGAAAAAAACCCCACCCACTCATAACAAAACCAAATTGAAGGAGGCGACATCAGCGCATTTCCCAGCGCAGGGAATGCAGCCGGGGCAATGGCCAAGAGTCAGAGGAGTGGAACTGGATTGGCTTTCGGATCAGCCTCCCGTGGGGTGTTTCATGTGACGAGTTCACCCCAGATGAAAGTGCGAATGCTAGTGGCCCGGCCTTTGAAAAAATCAACAGCTCTATTTGTAAACATCTGCCGTTTGTTTTAAATAACCGGTAGGAAATAACACCTGGCCAAATGATCGAGCGAGAAGAGCTCCTGGGCCCATGCAAGGGGCCCACTGGAACTATCCACCAGGGGTTGGGGGACTCTTCCATCATTGGCAATTTTTAGATCAAGATGGGATGTTTTTCTAATAGTTCTGCTCTGGTTCAAACAGGAATTCATTCAGGGAAGGTCTCTGGCCTGGGTTAAGCAGGTCAGACTAGATCGTCCCAGGGGTCCCTTTGTGCTACACGGATCATACAGGTGAAAAAGGATTGTCAATACCCCTTTTAATCTTCACTTCTCCTGGGTCCACAACTCCTGTGTATATGAAGTGTGTGTGTGGATGCGTCATCCCTGTATATTCACAGTAGCTATGTCTCGATATAAGCCTGTAGCCACCTTGTGGCTCACTTTGGTCTCCCTGCTGCATGCCACAGCCAGTCAGGACCTCCTGGCGCCAGTCAGATCCTCCTGCTTCAAAAAGCACAGGACCCTGGCTACTTGAGCTAAAGAGGAATCATGGTTAGCGGTATGGGGCCTATGCCACATAGTGGGCAGTTCTGATTCTTTTCAGTAGGGGGCAGTGGTGATGCACGCACGCGAGGCAGTTCTTACCCACCCACACACAGCGTTGCATAGCAGGCTGCCTTCACGAGCATGAGACGAAGGCCCAAACACTCCCCAGTTTGGCGAGTGTTCAAAACCAAGGTTTCCACAGATCTACAGTTACACCCAGCTCTTGGGAAACGTAGAAATTTCCACAGACAACAAATCTCCCACGTGCCACTGGGGTTTCTGAAAATGCAGTAACCTGACTGAATCGCTCCAACGTGGCCAAAGGTGTTATGTGGGAAGCAGGAGTCAATGGCTTTTACCTGGGCAGAATTTCAGTACAAGCTTACGGTTCATTCAAACCCCCAAGAACGAAAAACCAGCTAAAATATCGCAGCCTCCTAGCTTCCTCCAGAGCACTCCACTCCCTCACACAGAGGCATTGTCCTGTTATATATAATATATATATGAAATATACTGAAAAAATACTGTAAGCTAATCAAATTTTTAAAAATTTACACAAAAAATATTTATTTTTTGCCATATTGTTTTATGTATAGCTTATCTCCTCCATTATATACGGCTCCCCCCATATAGACTCTTGTACCTATAACTCACAGTAGACTAACAGACAAATGCTGTTCATTTCGCATGTACTAGGGACATGGCAAGGATCCAAGAGAGTGCAGCACCCCGTTAGCCACCCCTCACCCCTGAGATGCAGCATGTGTGATTGCTCCCCCTTCTCTCCTGCAGTGTCCCCGCCTTCTAACCCCTCAGCCCCTTCCTTGCTGAATACGGGAATTTGTTTGGCCCTGGAGCAAATTAGCATGTGAGTTTTAAACCGTTGCCGAGTGACACGAGGGTTGGCGGTGCGGGTTGATGTGTGTGTGTGCGCGTGCGCGTGTGTGTGTGCGAGGGACGCGGTTGCATGAGTGTGCAGAGGATGCTTTCATTTCTGGATACTGTACGAGGGTTAGAATTGCGTCAGGGAGGTGGTGTGAGATTGTACGTGGCTGGCATGGGAGTGGTTACCTTCCGCCCTCCAGTAGGGATCTGGGTACCATCCCAGTCCTGTATAAGATGGCGAGATCTTTGTATTTTAAGTTGCTAAAAAGAAATTTCCTCCTTCTGCAAAATTCAAGTAAGATGAACCCCTCACTTCTAACGTCTCACCCTGCCATTAACCAATTAGACAAACACTGTGTTTATAGATATATAAATATATAAATGTATATTTTTTTGAAAGTCTCTATTTTTCAGACTTCATTTTTCTCACTGCTGAAACTAATTTTATTATTTTTGGTTTGAATCTGCTGTCCTACCCTGGGAATGGGTGCTTGTGCTTTACAGTCCTATTTTGTTCCCCCTAAAATGAATATAGATTAAGGCATCCAGCAATCACGTATATAAAACAATCACAGCCAACGCCTGACAAGGACAGAATGCTTGCGTCAGCTGGGGCCGGGAACAGCTCAGCTCCCGACTCACTAGCTGAAGATGGAAGATGTTGACTTTGTCCGAGTCTGCAGCACTGAGAAACACCATTGATTATATTTTTAACACAAAACTAATTATCTTACATATGCAATAGGCAGGTGCTTTGCAGCTTCCATTGAAGACCGTATTTTTTCGAAAAAAAAAGTTGCATTTGTTGGGTAACTTCTTTCTGTTGTCCACTGATATCTACGAAAACCTGGCTTCACCAGTCCGTGGATATATTCTTCTCTCCTGAACGGACTGAGCAGTCTTTGAGTTTAAAAACCGCAGTCACAGTCTGAGAGCGATGCTGATGCTATTTTACTCAGCGTATGCACTTTGCTATCACAGCGCCATTTCTTCAGCAGCAAATGTTTTATCTCACACGTGCGCATACACACAGCCCTACTCCATTGCACGAGGAACTGCATATATTCTTGCCAAAGATCTCCTTTCAAATGCACTTTCCCCAGCTTTTTTGTTTTGTTTTGTACCTTTATTGTATGGGGGCTCTTTCTTTCCCCCGAGATCCCCTTTGCTGTCAATTTTGTTGTGTGTATTTGTAACCTGATTCCCAGAACGACCAGCTGATGCTAATTTTGTGTAACTCTGTGTTCCAGTAGAGTTGGAGATTCTTAAAATAGTTGACACAAGATATCTTGATTTCTTTAGCCGCACGCTAAGTCATCACGGCAACAGGTCAGTCAATTCGGCTCACCCCTTTCCCGGACTTCCCTTTTCAAACCCCTTCTTCGTAAAATAACTACCGAGACAAACCAACATGCCTTAGTTGCTTGTGTCTGGTGACATTTTAAACTCCTGTTTATGTCTCAGTACTTTCCTGCTCAATACATTTCCTCCCCCTGTCCCACAGAAAGAGAAATCAGAATGTATTTACGGTTCTGATCCAAAGCTCATTAAAGTCAATGGGTGTCTTCCCATTGACTTATGGACTTTGTATTTTTAGGCTTCTGAGTCAAACATTCCGTCCAAATGCACCTTCATGGGCATGGAGCCAAATTGTGTCTCGCTCCCTATTCAGCTAACAACCCCCCAAACTTCAGCCAATTTTGACTCTACTTCCCGGATGTGCCGTTGGCCATCATGGCATCAATCAATACACTGGCTTTGAATAACCCAGAATCAAAACACGGGATCTAGACTTGCGGTCTCACCTGGCGCTCTCATGGAGGTTAATGTAAGACCAATCAATTCGAGCCAGCGTCCGTTCCTGGAGCTGACCCATTTCTGAGTTTCAATAAACGCAGACACTTCTCTACTGCCTGTTTGCCCTCCGTTCTCATTTCCACGCAGCCCTGGCTGTGACTACAACCGGCGCTGCCAACAGAAAAGCGCATCTCACTGTCCTTCATGCCCAGCCATCAGGGGGTTGTCCCGGCATCTATTGACACAGCCTGTTCTTGGGAGGTTTTCATGTCCAACTTCTCAGCCGAAAGAGGCTTTGGTGAAGCAGCTGCCAGTTTGGGAGCTTATCTGAACCAAACCAGTTTAGAGGTTTTCCCTTCACTGATTAATGACGTCTCTTGTATGTGTGTTTCCTGTTTGCATTAGCAGATTTGGGCGCGGGGAAGGAAGGGAGTGGAAAGACAATAGAACACAAGCCCCGCCCCCTCGGACACATAATGGGAATGGATTTGACATTGACTCACCCCTGCTGTGCAAAGGAGCTGCCCCAAAGTAGAGGTCAAAGCAGGCAGTCGGGATCTGGAGATCTCCAGTGAGACGGCTGAAGATGCATGCCTTAGTTTTCCCATCTCCAATAGGGATGTAACCTCTTCCCCAAACGGGGGGTTGGGGCCACATCCTATTCCCACTGAAATAAAAGACATTAGCTCTCTTGGTGCAGATCCCTGAGGTTAAAGTTTGTAAAGTACATTGAGAACTGTCTTTAAAAGGCACCGCAGGGGTGGAAAGCATCCCTGCTCCCCTCGGTTTCATCACTAATCCGGGTGTCTAAAACCTGCCAGTCAAACAGACAGAAAAATCAGGCAGCAAAGTGGGCCGGTGCTTTGTGTGTTGCAAGCTAGTTGGGTTTTTTGGTTTGAAAAGAAAACACTCTTTTTCCAGCACTTCCTTTGTTCTCGTGTTGTTACTGTTGGTCTTAACTTGGGAATGTTACAAATGCATTTGCTAATCAGTAGAGAAGAGGTTGAGATGATTCGCCCTCTGTTTGCATCATGTCATTTAAAAAATGTTAGAAACACAAAAGGGGAAAACTAGAATTTCCCGTTTCAGCATCTTTCTGTCAGTGGAAATGTACTTTGTATTCTGCATTCATCTTTCTGCCCCTAATTTTGTCACTTGTATAAAGACCACCCTGTGTTACCCATTGACTGTATGTGACTGTGCATTCCTCCCAGTGCGGCCTTTTTCCTCTCTTTCGGACAGAGGGCTAATTCTTTGCAGTTCATTGTACGGCTTTCTAAGTGATAAAAGACTCAATTATATACAATACCCTGTTGCCTGGAATGACAGCTTGGTGTCTGGATTGCTAGGATTGTATCTTGAAATTTAAGTCAGTGCAGGAATAAATGATCTGTTCTTTTTGCACAGGGAAATCTATATGGCGGTTGTGTGCCTTGTACCTCCTCCTTCCCCCTTCCTAGATGGAAACTTGGGTGGGGTATGGGAGTGTCGGGGAGGGAAATGGGTGGGGGTATGGGAGTGTCGGGGAGGGAAACTTGGGTGGGGGTATGGGAGTGTCGGGGAGGGAAATGGGTGG
>ML685777.1:1877183-1890131 GCA_007922175.1 Pelusios castaneus
CCAGCTTTTTTCCTGCTGGCCCTTTAAAGCTGCAGGGCCATCAAGAAAAAAAGTCCCCTTTTCCCAGCATTTTCGGCAAAGCACCACTGACAAAAATGCTGCAGGGAGGGGGCTGCTTTTTTCCTGATACTCTTTAAGTTTCCAGCTTTAAAGGGCCAGCAGGAAAAAAGCAGCCCAGAGAACTTTTGGCAATGGCATGTTGGTGAAAGCACCCTGCCGAAAGCGCTGGGCCGGGGGTGTGGGGAGGTACATGCTTTTCTGCTGCTGGTCCTTTAAAAACTGCTGGAGTAGCAGCTTCTAAAGAGCCAGCAGCCATGGCAGGGTGCTTTCCTGCTGTGATACACTCTCTGCTGTGCTGCGACACATTTTTGTGTTGTGACACAGCGGTTGAGACGTGCTGGACTATAAGATCAAAAAGGTCCATGATGTTTATCTTGTCTGACCTCTTGCACAATGCAGGCTATAGAACCTCACCCACCCACTCCTGTAATAGACCCCAAACTATGACTGAGTTATCTGAGTTCCCAGATCATGGTTTAAAGACTTCAGGTTACAGAGAAGCCACCAGCAAGTGACCCAGGCCCCACGCTACAGGGGAAGGTGAAAAACCTCCCAGGACCTCTGCCAATCTGTCTAAGGGGGAATTTCTTTTCGACCCCAGATATGGTGATCAGGCAAACCCTGAGCATGTGGGCAAGAGTCACCAGCTGGACTCTGGCAAAGAATTTGCTGTCGTAAGTCAGAACCCACCTCCAATGAACGTCCTATTGGGCCTATTTACACCTTGTAGTCCATGCTCTGTTAATTGCCACACTAGGCTGTCCCATCATCGCACCTCCTCCATAAACATATCGAGCTCAGTCTTGGTGCCAGCTAGGTTTTTTTGCCCCCACTGGAAGGCTGGACCTGCAGTTTACTTTGCTGATAGTGCCGCTAGCTTGCCCTTTCACGTCTGAACAGGGAGTGTAGCGGCTGATTGCCTCCAAGCTCAGAAAATAGCTGGATTTTAATTAAAATACGATCCCTCCCTCCCCCCAACTGGTCCACCATTAAAATACAAATGAGGCCTGCCCTATTCAGCCATGTCCCCTTGCCCATCACATCATGTCCTCAGTTTGCCTGGCTCCATGGTCAACGACAGACGGCAATAACAGACTGCCCCGCGTATGGCTTGTAGCATAGAACGTACTGGGGTTTGTGTGGGCCAAGGTTGCCCTGGTTAAGAAAACTCCACAGGTTTAATTGTTGGGAGGGTGTGGCCAGCCAAAAGGGGTGGGGCTAAAGAGACACTCTCTGCGGTCATGCTCCCATAGGGACATGCAGTAAGTTACAGTGCCGGGAAATTGGCACGGCAGGCTGGTAATGTCCCATGGCAAGGCAAGGGCGGGGACAGAGGTGCTGTAGGACATGTGGCAGACGGGGCTGGCACCAGGGTAGCTATGCTGGGGTGCAGGGGGCTAGGGTTTTAACCCATGACTGCTTGTCTGAGTTCAGCATTGTGTTGTGCCATTGCTAACCCCACCCATAAGGGGAGAAGCTGCTTTCTTCTCCCTGACGCTGCAGCAAATTTGTGTAGCCATATTGCCCCTTAGTTAGCTAAACACGTCACCCACCCTTAAAATGCACTCTGGCTGGGGTGGAGCATGGCAGCTGGTTCACCGGGTACGACAACACCACCCAGTTGCATGGGACATTGCTGGAGGAGTCCTGGGGAGGCAGCACGTCCCCTAATGCACTGACATGTGACTGGGGACCTGAACTAACGCTGCACTCATGCCAAGACCCAAGTTTTACATCTCACCCTTAAAAGGGCCCTATCGGAGCCAAACTCGCCCGTCCCTAGTGACTAATTGCCAGCAGCATCACCCAGGCTCTTTGCGTGGGGCTCAGCTGCTCCCGTCCCAGCCCATTCCCAGCCTGTGGGCTCACGCAGACTGTTACGGGGAGGCACACACCGCGCTCTCACCTAGGGAGGTTGAGTTTGTTAATGTGCTAGGCCCGCCCTTCCAGGGCAGGTCCAGACTTAGGGAGACCCCCTAGTGGCGACCGGCTGAGGAGCCAGCGACACAGAAAATAACAGGCTCCCTTGTGGCCACTGGCCTCAATGAAGACCCTCATTTATATTCATTGCAGCTGGGGTCTGGCTTTTCTCTGCCAGGAGGGGCCCTACAAGCCAGCTTCTGGCTGTACACAGACACCATCGCCCTCCAGAACTATACACGAGACCCACGACTCCAGGGAGAAACAGGCAAAAGGCCCCCCTCTTTCTGGCTAATGCGTCCAAACAGAAGGTGAAATATTCCCGTTGGCAGATGAGCATTTCCTGAAATTCCTTCTGGGGAGCCCTGCAGTAACCCAGTCCTGCTAGAGTCCCAAACCACCCACCTCCACTACCCCGTGTCTGACCTTTCCCAGGACTCTCACACTGCCTGGGAAGCGGTGCAGGCTGCTCGCCAGCTGTTCTCAAATGACACTGTTATGTCTCACCTCAGGGAGGGAGTGAATTGCAAAGGCGGGGAGAAACCCATTTGTCTTAAGCCATAAACCACTGTAATTTTTTTTCAGCAGTTAATTTCCCATTTCCTTTCCAAGATTCTTCGGGAGCTTCTGGTTCATGTTTTTCCCCAAACCCGGCCCTGATCATGCACTCTCGTTCCATGCACTGGCTTTCTTGTTCTCCCTCAGCCCATTCTGCCCTCTCAGAGCCGTTCCTGTCATCTCTGGGACATGGGGGCAAGCCTCAATAGCAGTGAAAAATACTGGTGTTAGCAACATTATGGTTTATTCTGATAGTAGGTTATTACAAACCTGCCTCTGGCTTTACTGAATTTCTAAGGCACGCGTACCATTATTTTCATACACGTGCTGCCTGAAGAATAGGGAAGCTCTAATGCTTACTTTGTTAGTTGCTTATTTAATTATGGGACATGTCAAGCTAACTAAGGAAATTCCTAGCAGATCCCTGTTTTCCGTCAGTGGAAAGTAATTACCCCAAGTATATTTCTGCAGCCCCTGAAATGCAGCGTTATAACTTATATTTTCCGTTCCCGTTCTTTTCTTTTATGTGTGCATCACATGTGCTATTGCCTTGTGCAGAACATCAGCTAAGGGCCTTTTAAATGCAAATTGCAAATGGCAGCTTGCAAATCTAGGAACCTTTTGGTCAAAAAGCCGAACAACCAGAAGAGCCTTACCAGTCTCCAAGACAGCTGCTAATTTATCTGTGACAAAGCGTGGTAGATTATCTCTAGCTTCAGAAACAACCCAACCCAGCCTCGTCAGATAGTTACGTTTCAAACAGAGACCTGACATAAAACAAATGTAAGATGCCGCGCTGAAGAATCCACCGGCACATTCATAGCTTCCAAAGCCAGAAGGGCCCAGTGTGATCACCCAGGCTGACGCTCAGCATGTGACAGGCCAAACAGTGTCCCCAAGATGGATCTTTTGGAAAAACAGCCGGTCTTGATTTCAAAATTGTTTTTACCAGTGTGTGTAATTAACAATCAGAGCAATTTCCCAAGGGCTGTGATGGATTCTCACCATCACTGACAGACACACCTTATTTTGAGTCTGAATTTGTCTAGCTTTGGCTTTCAGCCACTGGATTTTTGTGTTAGACCTTCTCCTCTAGACTGGAGCCCATTATTAAATATTGGATCCCCATGGAGCAGGTATTTATGGATGTGATCACCTTGGTAAGCTGTAACCAGGACCCTACAGAGGTCTACAAAGGTGTTTAGATGCCTTACTTCTATTTCAAAGGCTTGAATACGTTGGAAGAGCTTCATGGTTAGCTGCCCGGCCGCCCTGTGGAATTCGCAGCCCTGAGTCATGTGTCTTTGCTCGCCATACAGTGCGTGGAGAGAGTTTGGCGTTCACCAGGCATTCACTATCCACTGGATGTGCCGTGGGGAAGTTGGTGGCCCACACCCAGCCCGCAGAGGGAGCAAGTTCCCAAATCCAGGCTAGATGGGGAAGCATGGCGAGTTGAACCGGGGCGTCTCAGGTCTTACGGGGAATACTCTAAGCATGCATGCCTGACTTTACAAGTGCGGCACCCCGGATCTCCTAACTGCGCTCACGCGGCCATGCTGCGCTACGCAGGCAGTTTGATCTGTGTCCGCACTGCAGAATGACAGCGCTTGGAGCCGAGTGCTGCAGGATTCATCCTCAGCCCCCACCCTACCAGGCAGGGTCCTAGGACCCAGGTCCTCAGTGCTTGCTGACTCGAATCAGACTCATTTGTGTGTAGATGGAAGGGGGCCTTGGGCTCAAACCTGAGCCAGAGCCTGGACTTTGAGTGCAATGTAGATGCATGCTGTGAGCCTGATCCAGGAGTCAGCCTCTCCAATTGCCTGCTGTGTTGGGCCCCGCAGGCAAGATAGGCTGAGGCCTAGGTTCACGCTAGGCATCTAGGGCATCAGGACTGAAGAACTGCGCGCATGACCAGTGGCAGAAATTCAAGTGCCTGAGAGACCTTACCAGCAGAAACTTAGGGAATTTACGAGCCTAAAGCACTCGAGGGCAGCTGATCGCGGGTTCTGAAGCTCTGAATTTGGACTCAGGTGTTTAAATTGCCACGTTAGGTGCCTGAGTCCCTTTGTGGGTCCAGCCTGAGGTGGTAAGGGGGGACCTTCCCCATGTCTCTCTTTATAGAGCAAAACCTCTGGCTTACAACCAGACAAAGTATTCTGGAATTACTCACTGGAAATGAGCAAGATGTCCCAGGGCACTCCTAAAGACTAAGAAATTTATCTATCACATGACTTTTCTTGGGTGTAATCTCACTTCATCAGATGCCTGAAATGGAAACTGTAGTGTGTGTAGATATATATACACACACAGACACAGAGAAGGGGGGTCACACGGTGAAATCAAATGGTTCCAGACAGATAGTCTGCTAGCCTGCCTCAGCAAAGCAAACAAGTTGTTTTGATTCAAACACGGTGGAAGAGGGCCCTATAATAGCAATAGCTGAGAAGGTGAGAATGTTAATAAAAGGGAAATTACCTTCTGTAATGAGTTCGCCATTCCAAATTTAGTTTATAGACCCTCCATGTCTTCATTCATTGAACTTAAGGTAGAAACATGGAACTAGGCGTGACTGAAATATTTCCCAATTCTTCATGTTTTCCTTAGTTTGGTCCCTAAATTCTTAAGATGGCACAATTGTTAGGGTTTTTTTTTCTGAAATATATGTTTGCAAATACTATGTACCTTCCTGTAATCAGCCATTTGATTCCTGCCTGACATCATTGATATGTGCTTAGTAATATGTTCTATGTACCAGTATGAAATAATTTGCGGCTATAACTGGTGATTGCGATTTGAGTATAAAAATGCTTATATCACACTGGAAATTAATGAGTCATCTAGTAATGCTTAAGCAACTCCTTCCCGAACTTAGAAGGACGTGTCACCTCTCCAAGTACTGGTGAAAAGAAAGGACCATACCTCCTTTAGTGGTCATGGCGATCTAAAGACTTTCTTGAAGTATTACTTATGTGTAAAACACATTTTGCAGACTGAACGCCCTTTATGTAAGAAAGAAAAGGGCTTCAACTCACTTCAAACAGAATTTCAGCTCCTATTAACTCCTGAGGGACCTAAAGGGCTAGCTCTGAAAATGGACCGAATAGAAGAAAGCATTGAAACTTTGAACTTTAAAGCACTTCTGAGAAATTCCTTACCACAAAGACAAAGGGAATCCTGCTTCGTAAAGCAGAAAGAGTGCCACACAGTGCTGGCCGCCTGCGTCTGCCGAGGGTGTATCTACACCATGCCCTGAATGGGGCCTCTGACTTCGGACTTGAACCCAGGTCCCCTTCTGCCCACACACAAATCAGTCTGACTTGCCTCTGCCAGGACTAGGCTCCTAGGACTCTGCTAGGGGAGCTGGTCCAAGCTCTGTGGCTCAGGTCCAGATCAGTGGGATGAAGTCTCCTAAATCCTATTTTCAAAAGTGACTTGAGCCTATGTGCTTTGGGTGCTTTTGAAAACTGACCTCCCGCCCCACCCCCAGTCTTGAGGGTTGTGGCGGGGACAAGCTGGGACTTCGCTCTCTTACAGCTGTTGCTGACCAAGTGCCTCCAGCTTGTGGCTCCAACAGAGTAGAGAAAGGAGGTATTGGAGCGACTGAAGCCCAGCCGGCGCGGAAACATGCCATGGGCTCCCCGGCGTTAAGCTTGCGTGGCACTGGAGTGCCCCCCTGTGTGCATTGCGCTAACTCGTCCCTTCCCGTGGCTGCCGGCATTGCCTGACTACTCAGCGTTGCTAGTGAGGCTCAGAGGCAGCAAGTTTCACTTTCCCTGGAGGGTAACTCCTCTGAAATAAACCCTGAGTGATTGTTGAGCATGGGGCCAGGGTTGCTCTGGCCAGAGACATGGAGCCACCTCCCTCCAGCCATGCATTCGACCCAGTCGAGTGGCGGTGGCCATGCAGCACCCATAGGGTGCACACAGGACTTCCCTCACAAACCCATCATTTTCTGAAATGACCCGGGCTCTGCGGCCGCCTGGCATTAGAAGATGGATGAGGATTGGGGCACTTACCAGGATCCGGTTTTTGCAGGGTGGTTGAGTTTGGTGGCTCTCATCTTGTGCAGTTTCTGCATCCCAGCCAGGGGCCAGCGTGGCTGTGGTGACCTGTCAGCGCCCACGTGCAGGGCCTACAAAACATCCACCTCCTGGGCACATGCTCACGATGCTGTGGCCAGGCAGGGTCAGAGCAGGATGGCGCTAGGGAGCCAGGCTTGTCAGCCGCAGCTTAGCAGGGCAAGTGGGCAGTGAGAGAAAAGCGAACAGTCTCTGGGCTGCCAGGTGACCTTCATGAATTGCCGGCTCTTGGCCTACGTCCCTCTAGAAAAATCATTCACCTGGGGTACAAATGCCTGGCCATAGGACAGCAGAGGGTATTAAGTAAAGCGTACTGTTCTTCCTTCCTGCTACCAGCACTTTTCACAGAGAAGCCAAGGATTGAAAGGGCTCTGGAGACAGAGCTGCCCTCTGTCCATGCCTCCCGGCTAAGGTATTTATTTGTACAGCACCTAGCACCATGCCAGCTGGCATGGTAGTTTTTGTCGGGGCCCCTCCAGATCCAGAGGGTGTTCAGGCCCTGCTTTATTCTGTCTGGGACACTCAGCCCTTACAGTTAGCACTGCCCCCCCCAGAGCTCTGGCTGGGTGGGTGCACTGGGTTTAACGCTTCAGGGCGGGCGATGGTGAAAGCAAACGGATGCACAGACTTTGCGCAGGAATCTAGATGGAATTATTTTAGTTTGCACAAGAGATGTGCAGAGCCATTGAAAATAATAACCCCACCGAGCTGCAGTTCCCATAGTTTCCTCATGGCTCTTGCAGAGCCCTCCAGGGTGTCCAAAAATTCCCCTTCCTGCACATGCCGTCTCTTCCGAATTGTGCGCACACACATTCTCTCTTTCTTCCAGGTTAGTCTGCATCTTTCAGGCATGATCCCATGAGTATACCCAGCCCCTAGGATTGCCACATCTGAGATACGAACCACCGGGACCTGCAGGATAGGACAGAGATCACAAACCTGCACAGCTGGCAGTGTGTCCTGCGCACCCGTGCAGAGCTTGTGAGACAAAGGGACGATCCTGGGGAAGTGGGACAAGTGACAACCCTTAGGAGGCCACCTTGAGACAAACGCTGCTCCTCTTGACTTCTTCCTCTGGGCGTGTCCCTGACTTTCCCAGCCACACCAGCAGCATGATGTCTCTGTTCGGCAAGCCCCAGCGCCCTGCCGCGTAGCTGATTACAATGCTGAGTTCTTATGTAGAGCCATTTCTTACTAGATCTCAAAGCACCCCATAATTTTAAACGAGTCCATTCGCTCCGTGCGGTAGAGCAGTCTGTTAGCCCCATTTTACAGCTAGGGAAGGCGAAGGTCGTGTCTACGCTGTGAAAAGACACACCTCGGCAGCGTCTCAGAAACTGGGTCGACAGCCTTGACCACAGAGATGTTCCCACTCAGGCAGGAGTTCTGAAACCCACTCTGCTCCCCAGGCGCCAGAGTCTAACGGACACATAGACCCAGGATCCAAGATGTGTTAGCACATCTTGGGGAGCTTTGGAGGCGCAGACTTATCCTTAGTGACTTGGCGAGGGGTGTTGGAGCCCAAGAAAGCTTATGCTCGAAGAAATTAGTTAGTCTTTAAGGTGCTCCAGGACTCTTGTTTTTTGCTGTATACAGACTAACACGGCTACCTCTCTGGAAATGGACATGCAGCTCCTTGGGTCCCACATGATGCAGGGCGTCCGGGGACAAGGCAGTGCTTTCAGGTGGCACTCAGCACTGGGACTGCCCTGGCTGGCCATGCATGGCCACAGCTCCACTGGAAATCAGGCTCCCTCGCCATAGATGCTGACTTTTTGTTTGGCCGGTGGGTGTCCTGCGGGGTGTCCACGTCCCCAGAGGGGCAGGAGGGAGCAGGCAGTGCCAAGTAGTCCCAGTCCCGCTCCCCGGGGCTGCCGGGAATGAGGGAGGGGGGTCTATTGGTGCCAAGACAGGATTGGGACTATGGGGGGG
Organism: Pelusios castaneus; assembly: GCA_007922175.1. Classification (NCBI taxonomy): domain Eukaryota; kingdom Metazoa; phylum Chordata; order Testudines; family Pelomedusidae; genus Pelusios; species Pelusios castaneus. Next base: position 1,885,733 of record ML685777.1, read on the forward strand.
GGGTGCATGGGCGGCTGGGTCAGGAGGCGGCTGGCTGTACTGGGAGATGATCCACTCCCGCCCCCCTGGAGTTCTGATTTTCTGCCAGGACTGTGGAAGGGGGGTGTCGGGCCCCTTCCCTGGCTGGGTCCCACCCTCAGGCTGCCAGAGTCTGGCCCAAGTGGGTCACAAAGACGCAGCCCTGCCCTGCAAGGAACAAGGAGGCGCCGCTGGGGAAAGAACAGCTCCCAGCTGATGGATTTCACCTGATTAAATCAAAGAGCCAATCGGGTGGGGCAAGACAGACTTCTGCCACAGGCCGTGGGTGAAATAACTGACCGGCGGACTCTGCCGACAGCTAATCAGCCCGACCGTCTGCGCCCACTATTTTTATTGTGGGTGCTGGACCCCTAGGCACTCCCAAAACTGGTTCGATGTTCCCTCCGACATATCATCTGCCTGTCTCGCAGCCCAGAGGGAAGACCCAATGCACGGTGGTAATCTCTGAGCCGTGTCCGGGTCCATGAGGCTCCGCGTTGCCGTGTATCGTGGTGCTCTCTACTAGATGGACTGATCAAAGCTATTGGCTTGGCAGAGGCCTGGACCTGACGATCTCCTGAGATCCCTTCCACTCCTGATCGTCTATCATTCTAGGATAGCCCCCACCCAAAGTGGGATTTTCTCCCTCGAAAGCTCACGGGGTAACTAAATGTGTTAGTCTTTAAAAGTGCCCCAGGACTCCTTGGTTGTTTGGCTGATCTAGACTAACACATCTGTCTGAAGCCCACCTGCGTTGGCTCTCTAACATCTGTGGGCCCAACCCAGCAAACTGTCCCCTAGATGGCAGCAGGGCTCCACCATCCAGCGCCTTCCCGAAAACATAGGTTGGTTTTCAGCCCCCACGGACACCCCCGCAAACACTGCCGGCCCTGCCTAGTGCAGACTAGAATCCGGGAATTCCGTGGCCCTGGCCGTGAGCTCGCAGAGACCACCCATGGCTGATGCTCACGCCCACCTGCGATCGGAGACACGAGCAGGTTCCAGCCCCGGACAGACGAGTCTGAAAGAGAGCTTTGTCCCCCTCTGCAACAACCCTTGGCACAAAGAGAGGAAGGGAGATGCGGTAGCACAGGACCTCCAGGTGGAGCCGAGCTGACCCCACTCTCCATCAGTGGCTCTCTAAGTTTGCAGCAAGGGCTAGGGAGGGGGACAGAGAGAGGGAGAAGAAATGCTGTGACAAATCCACCCTGGAACTGCACTTTTCAGTGCACATTATAAGCAGGTGGAGCTTTCCAGCGACAGTGGCCATACAACTCATATTCCACCTGCTCCAAACGCACAGGCCACAGACCCGTAGTCCTAGAGCACCGCCCTTAGCTACTAGCAGTATAGGTTTTATGACACACAGTTAAGCAGTTCTGATTCATCCTTTTGCGGAGAGCAGCCACATACAAGCTAGCCAGTTCACTACGGTGTATACAAGTCCCACTGAGCCTGTTTTCCCGCTGCACTGATCCCACACTCCAGGCTTAACCGCTTAAAAAAAAAGTCTCCATCAGCAGGATTAAAATCTACAACCCAAACATCTTCTTTGTGGCAGGGCCAGAGGCTAGTGGATCACACACTCCCCCACCTGTATCCTGCACCCCAGTACGGCCACAGCACACCGATTGTCCGGATTAGCCTCAAGCGTGGCGGTGAGAAAGAGGCTTTGATTGTTTCCCACGATGAGCCAGGACAGACGGGCTCGGCTGGGTGAGCTCTAAGGAGAACCCTGGGTTCAGTGGGGACAGCAGACCCGGTGGCGTTCTCCCCTTGGAGCCTGCGCGGCATGCTTGCTCCGGGCCGTGTTAGGGTGCCCTCTGCACCCGGTCTCTGCGTGAAACCAAGGTCCTCATCAACTCCTGGCCACTGGCAGAGACCACGGCACGTTTCACAGGAGCAGGAGGTGACCTAGTGGGAATCTTCTGTCCTACGTCTGGGTGTGCCTCAGTTTCCCCTATAGGCTGCATTCACTGGGTGATGGGAAAAGGTGATGGTGCTCAGCAGAGACCCAGAGAGGCAGGCGTGCTGATCCCTAGCTGTAGGGAGCCTGGGCCTCATGCCCCAGGAGAGTCCAAGAAGACAGTGATGGCCACTCTAACTGCCTGGACACTGCGTCCCTAGCAGCTAAGGACTGCGGCTGTGTGTACCTGGGAAGTAGAATAAAGGACGTCTGAGGGGCCAGGTGGGGGATTGCTAGGTGAGGCTGCTGGAAACGTGAGTCTCTCCTAAACTGGGTGAAAAGAGAGGTCAGCGGCTGACCTGCTCCCTGCGCTGACGCAGAGCTTTCTACGTTGTCTTCCAGAGGTCTGAGCAACCCCACTGATTGCTTTTCCGGTGCTGGTGGGGAGTTGCAGAAAGTGGGGGGTGCATCACTCCCTTTGGTGGGTACTAGACTCTCTGGCTGTGTCTACACTTGTCAGAATAAGTCAACCTAGCACGTCCACACTGTAAATTTAGGTTGACTTAAAGTTGACCTTGCCAAATCGACTTAGAGCGTCCACACTGGATGCCTAAGTCAACTTCTAGGGGCTAGGTGGACCTGGGAGTGGTCCATGGTGGGAGCGGGGACCCCTTTAAAAGTGCCAGGGAGCTCAGCTTTTTCCCCATTGTACCCTGGTACAATGGGGGCTGAGCAGGACAGGAACAGGGGGAGGGTACAGGAGCAGGGTGGGCAGGCTGTGTCCTACCCTGTGGGTGGGCACGCCAGGCTCTGGCTGTGCCAGCCACCCTGGCAGGGAGGGCAGTGGGGGAGCCCTGGGGGACCTTTAAGTCGATTTAGGGCTAATCTGCGTCTACACTGGGTAAGTCGACTTAGCCAGAAAGTCAACTTTAAACTAGGTTTTATAAAGTCGACTTCAAATTTCCTTAAGTCAGCTTAAAGAGCAGCTTAAGTCAACTTAAGGAAATTGTAGTGTAGATGCAGAATAAATTAAGCTGACTTAATTTACAAGTGTAGATGCACCCTGAGCGTCTGACTCAGCTGGACTCGCTCACGGCAGGAAGCAGGAGTGCTGCAGGCTCTGAGATTTGGGGCAAGCAGATGGTGAAAAGAGCCGAGTGAAAGAAGGAGACTCTAAGTGGGGTTAGGGGTCTGATATGCTGCACGGGTCCTCCCAGGACTGTCGGCCTGTGGATCCATGACCCCGGGGTGTTAAACCGCCTGACATTTTAGGGATGGGGATTGTTTTATGCCTGGAATCACTGTCCACCTTCTTGTTCAGTGTTTCTTCCTAAGCACTCCCTGCGTCTAGGAGCTTAATGGGCACGGAAAGGTCCCAGCAGGGTGTGAGTTACCATCTCAGCGTCTGTCTTTGCCCTCTAAGTTCTTCTGGGCAGGGGCTGCCGGCCTGTCTCTGAATCTCCTACACACCCAGGGGCACCACGGGTGCTCAACGAGGCCCTGAGCACCATGACCCACGCCAGCAGGAGGGGAGCGGAGCAAGCCAGCCAGCGTCTGTTAATTCCACTCGGGGAGGCCACAAATAACAGGGCTGGTTGCCCAGGCTCAGAGGAAGGGAGGTGGCTCAAGTTGAAGACATTAAAACAAACTGGTCCCCATGACTGAGCCCCGAGGCCTCCAGCTGGAACAGTCGAGGGTCGGGGAAATAGACACCTCCAACCCTCGTCCTTCGCTAGCTGCTGTGGCACTGTGGTGCTCTGCGGAGAGAGTTAAGGCCACACTTCGGAACGTGGCCATATCGCTCCGCCCCAGGCAGGATTTGGGGGTGGTTGTTGGGTTTGGCCACTAGGGGTCAGTCGCCCCCCACAGATCGGCCCTCGCGTGGGGTGTGAGGGCACCGTGGGCCACGGCTGTCTGTAAATAGTCTGTCCAAGGAACCTGTGAGTGTGCGATGGATACTTCCTCGGATTGACATTTCCACCAGCCCCGGAGCAGCTTTCCAACCCGGGTGCTGTTCCTGTTATAGATCAGCCGCTCGCTTGACATGGCAGAAGAATGTCAGGTCTTGGCAGGGTGGGAGACCTGAAATAGCCAGAATGCCAGCTTTCCCTGGAAGAAAAATGCCATCCAGCGCAGGGCGAGTGCTCCTTTCTGGGCCCCGGGCTGCAGGGGCGAGAGAGATCAGGCCAAACTGGAGTCTGTCTAGCACCCTCAGAGATGGCTCTAGGCACCCGCTGAGCTCTCTCTTTCCTCGGCGATAGCTCAGCTGCCAGAATGTCTGGCCTAGCCCCTGCAGAGCAATGGCAGGAGGTAAACCGCAGACCTGGATGATCAATCGTACAGGGAAGCCAGGAGGGTCAAAAGCTTTTAGCAGGTCGTACACTGTAAGGTTAAAATGTTGCAGCAGCACCGCCCAGGTCAGAGGAGCAGCCACAGGCAAGACACCCTGCACCCCCACTTAGCCAGCACCCCCCA
>ML685777.1:1890141-1928119 GCA_007922175.1 Pelusios castaneus
AGCGGCCACAGGCAGGACACACTGCACCCCCACTTAGCCAGCACCGCCCCTTGCGATTATCAGTATTGCAGTGTCCCAGGGCAGTCTACACTGGAGTGTGAGCCCAGGGCCGGTGGGACTCCAGTCAGTTGACCCATGGTAGGGAACCCTGAGATTTAGATTTTAACCCCATGTTATGTCTTTTCTAACCTGTGTGTGACCCTAGGGCTCGGTGCAGACCTGCATCAAAGTACCAAGCCCCAGCGTCCCTAGCGCCCTGCACCCTTGGACCAACGTGGGGAAACTTTCTTCGTCACCCTGCATGTCACCGGGAAGCAGCTTGCTTTGCAAACGGCTCAGGCGGGTCGCTCTCCGTTGCAAATCCAGGCGGGTCGCTCTCCATTGCAAACGGCTCAGGCGGGTCCCTCTCCATTGCAAACCCAGGAGGCTCTCCGACTGCGCGTTGCAGACTGGTGCTCAGAAGAGAACACATCGATGCTGACCCGACCTGCTGCTCTGGGCAAAGGGGTGGGGAGATGGCTTCTGTCTTCAGTAGTGTGGCTTGCAGATTGTTGGGACAGAAGGACTCAGGAGACTCTCCTGAGGAATTCTGGGATATGTCCAGCTGACTGCTGGCACCTGAGTCCAGCGGGGCTGCGTCTACACTGAAGAACAATAGGGCTCAGAACCTGAGTCCTGCCTTACCACAAGCTCAGACCCTCCAGCCCTGCAGGGTCCTGGGTCCAAGCCCTGGATTAATGCAACTGCAGTGTAGACGCCAAAAGGGTGAGAGTTAACCCAGGCTTACATTGCAGTGTAGACATAACCCTAGCGGTCCCAACTGCACTCGGGTGCCATTGCATTAGGTGCTAGCAGACAATGGCCTGCCTGACCTGAACTTCTACAGGTCACCGCTGCCTATTGCATTGGGGCTGGCCTCGGCATGTCCCGGCCAGGTTGTTAAAGTCAAAGAGAGACGCTTTGTATGAAGAGTGGTTTGTACGAAGGTTAGTGTGACCAGCATGGGTGGCAGCTGTTTAAGAGAACCTCCTGCTCCCTGGCAGGGTGAATGATGGGGGAGAGGCACTAGTGAACCCCCGTGCTCCCCCCGCTGGCTTTCCGTGTGCATCGGATTGGGGCGCCTCCCCATCGCAAGTGAGCCAGATACATTTGTACCGTCCCAGGAAGCTCAGGTCAGAGGCTCACTATATCCAGTGGTTGCATCTTGAGCTATTTCCCTGGAGAGCCCATCCGAGGTCTTACTGGTTTGCCTGTGGGGCTGGCTGGTGAGCGCTGGGCTGACGAGTCCCCAGCCTGCACACGTGAGGATGGCCCAGCAGCCCGAGGGAGAATGGATGTCGGTGAGAAAGTAGCTGCGTCTCCAGTGCTGAAATAGCACCCACCAGGCTCTCTGAGCCGTCTGATGACGACCACTCTGCTTTGTCCGGGTCATTTTGGGCAAGCTTACCTGCCATTGTGCACCTCAGTCAAGGCACCAGATCTCCCAGTGTTCCGTCCCCACCGCAGCAGCCACTGAAAAGGACGGGCCTCTGACCCCTTCCAGCCCTCCATGAGCAGACGCCAGGGCACACAGCCCATACTAACACCTAGCAAGTGTCAGCCATAGCTCTCAAAGTGCTTCCCTAAAGAGATAACGCTAAGTGTCACAGTTGGGGAAACTGAGGCATGGGAAAAGAGACGCGACTGACCCAGCGCGGTGCTATGGCCACTCTGCCCTCCTGCCTCCCATTACTCTCTGCATTTTGTCCATGGGGAAAAGAAAAGCAAGCCCCTAGGACCTTCCTTTCAGTTGGCCAGCACTTGGCCCCAGCGTTGAGCGGTTGAAGAGGCTCCACCGTTCTGAGCTGGGCGTGCACTGAATTGATGCAGGGCGCTGGCGAATCGGAGTCAGGAAAGGAAAGTGAGTGGTTCAGGGCTAAAGACGCAATAGAGCTCGTGCTGGAAGTCAATCTACTAATTCTGCGCTCGGACCTTTGTTTCATCTCAGATCAGGCAGGCGTAGCTGGTAGGAGCCCGGTGTCTAAATTCTTCCATTCGTTATCTAACGCCAGCCAATTTTTGCAGTGTTTGACACTCGTCTCATGTAATCATAACCCTAGGGTACGAGGTGGGGGAGGCGTTAAATAAATACCGGTGCGTTTTGTGACACATAAACCAGATCCAGCGTATGGAAAATATATCCTCCGTCCATCTGGAAATGACTTGGGATTATCTGCTTGTTCTTGTAATTCATTTTCTGGATGTCTCAGCTTCGAGGGTGATTTACTGCAAACATCCCACTGTTCTCTCGCATGGACTCCTCACTGTATTGATTCATAAGAAATCCTTTTGCAATGAAATCATATTTTCCATGCGCTGAGAAAAAAAAGTTAGATCGAAGATGAAGAATATTATTGTAACAGGAGAATGGCAGGGATAAAGAAAGCTTATAATTTTGTAAACAGAGGTTGGGAGGAGGCACGCAGCATTGGTTTCTGGGCAGCAAGTCAGGGTTTTTTTGGAAAACTATATTGGCAAAATTTGCAATCCAGCTAAAATAAATAAATAAAATAAATATAAACATCTCCAACAGCTCCTCCCTCTAACACTGCTCTGAAGGGCTGTTTGGTTAGTTAGCAGAATAAGGGGGTCAGCATCGGATGTGCGGAATAGCTGATGGAAGTGTATTGCAGTTACCGCATCTGCCCCAAAGGTTGGCAACTCACCAAAGCCTGGAGGCAGGAGATTTTAATGTGACCAGTTAGGTAGCTCAGCTCTGGGTCTCCTGTGTTCCACACTAGAGCCGGTCAAAATGTTTCCGACAAAATATTTTTTCCGGGGGACAAAGTAGCTATTCAGAGGAAAGGAAAAGGGTTTGGGTTAGTCCAAAAATTCTGGTTTTCCATAAAAAAAAAAAAAAAGAGCAACGGAAAAGCAAAAGTTGTTGGGGTTTGGGTAAACTTTTTCAATAAAAAAATTAAAAAAACAGTTTTGGGTATTAAAAAAACAAAACAAAACCAATCCAGCTTTGTTTTGAACAAAGTTTTGTTTTGTTTTGGGGAGAAATGGTGGGTTTTTTTAAGTGGGGGAGGGGAACTTCCTATAGGGATCAAACTGGTGAGGTCACATCTGGAATACTGTGTCCAGTTTTGGGCTCCCCACTACAGGAAGGATGTGGACAAATTAGAAAGAGTCCAGCGGAGGGCAACAAAAATGATTAGGGGGCTGGGGCACATGACTTATGAGGAGAGACTGAAGGAACTAGGCTTATTTAGTCTACAGAAGAGAAGACTGAGGGGGGATTTGATAGCAACCTTCAACTACTTGAAGGGGTGCTCCAAAGAGGAGGGAGCTAGGCTGTTCTCGAGGGTAACAGAGGACAGAACAAGGAGCAATGGTTTCAAATTACAGCTGGGGAGGTCGAGGTTGGATATTAGGAAATCTTTCTCACTAGGAGGGTGGTGAAGCATTGGAATGGGCTATCTAGGGAGGTGATAGAATCTCCATCTTTGGCGACATTTAAGGCCCGGTTAGACAAACCCCTGGCTGGGGTGATTTAGGGGGAGTGGTCCTGCTTTTAGCAGGGGTTGGACTAGATGATCTCATGAGGTCCCTTCCAGCCCTATGATTCTATGATTCTAAATTCCACAGGAAATTTGGACAGAAAATACTCCAGCGTTTTTTTGGCCTCCTCTCTAGTCTACGAGACAATGTTTCCTAACCTCACGCCACCTACTAGCACAGCGCTGCACAAGGCGTTTGTGGAGTCGTTCTGCTTGCATTAAACTGTTCTGTAGCATGTGTTGTCATTCGTGCTCCAAAGGTTCCTGCGTGAGAGAGCTGGTGGAACAGCCTTTTTACTTTGCTCCATGTGCAAAGCCTGGCTTTGATTCCCAGCCCTGCCTCACTCGGGGACAGATCCTCCGCTGGTGTGTATCGGCAAAGCGCCATTGTCTTAGAATCTTGGCAGCCCAGATTCCCCAGCTCCAGCTTCTGAGCTTTCATGCGTTTTCTTGGAAAGCCCTCGCACCTTCTCCCCTAGCTCACCGCTTCCTCGCTCAGCGGCCAAAATAACCCTCAGTGTGATGGTGAGTTGGACATCAGCAGCTGCCATTACGGGTCCTGCAAGTTGTCAAGGTGCCAGTGGAAGTTGGCTGGCATCAAGCGTGCGTTGGAGTAGTCAACTTATTCCCTCATCCGTAGAGCCTTGATTGCTGCCCGATCAACAGCAAAATCAGCATTCCTCAGTCTTCCGCTGGCCCCTCCTGCCGGTGTGGCAGAGAGCTGGCTACTGTGAACACAGCTGTATGCACAGGGCTGGCTGGAGGGTCAATGAGGTGATTTCTTGAGGTGCCTGCATAGCTAGCTGGTTGGAAAAAGTCTTGAAGTTTGCCTGAAAGAAAGAAAACTGAGTTTAGCTCTGACATGCCCACTACCCGAAACGGAACACCTCCTCCCTCGGTTGCTCACAATGCAGCAGGACTCACGCCTGTGCCTGCAAGTTGCCTGGGTCAGGAGTCTCTGGGCTATGCCCCGGAGTGATGGAGAATATTAGATTGAGGCACTGGGATGCAACACTGAGCTCTGAGCTCCGTGGATCATGTCGGCAAGGCACGAGCCTCCATGCAACCGTTCTGACGTGTCTTGGGCTGAATCTGAAATGGGGGGGGGTGGATTCTCTCTTTTGGCTGTTCTGAACTAGCTAGGAAGTTGGAGACGAGGCCTCCAGAAAATGATGTCTCTAGGAGATGACAGGGGAGGATTCCTGGACCACTCACTCCGTTGTCTAACTGGCCTTACAGTCACAAAGATTTCCTTGACATTTCACCTGGGGTTCATGGCCGGTGCAGGAGGCCGTAAAGTCCTGCTTTGAGGTAGGAACAGTGTCACAGGGAGCAGAGTAACTTACGGATATAAGAACGGCCATATTGGTCCATTGGGCTCATTGTCCGGTCTTCTGACAGTGGCCGATGCCTGGTGCTTCAGAGGGCATGAACAGGACAGGGCGATTCACCAGCCACCGTCCTGAATCCCAGCTAGCAAGGAATGATTTTTTTTCAACTGAGTCCCAGGAAAAGAAATTTGAAAACCACTGCTATCGCTTAGATCTCTCTAGGTCTAGGTGTAATGGAAGACTCCCCACTTGTCACTCTGAGGGCCAACACGTTCTTACCCTAAGATCAGGCCCAGTGTTTTTCAAACGAGTATAGAGCTGCGAACCACGATGCCCACAGCTGCAGTGCTCAGACTGGTCTCTAGCCAACCCGCCATGAAGTAGAGAGAGAGACTAGAGAACAGGCATGGCCCACCCTTTTGGGGTCAGGGCCACACTGCAATTTTTGGAGCAGGAGCTAACAGAGGCAGGGGCTGCCCCTGTATCCTGCAGGGCCGGTGGGCCAGACTGCAGCCTTTGGCTAGCTGCACGCTGGACAATCTGGCTCTAGAATGTACCTCTGCACATATAGTCACCCCAGCCCTCGTAGAACAGCCTGAAACGTCAGCCAACATCGTCCTCAGCCCCCTCCTTCCCCTTCATCACCTGTGGCCATCATCATCGCCACCACCGACATTTCTTTCTCCTTCTGCCCCAAGGCTGGGATGTAACAGATATAAAATGATACGCTGACACCACTACGTTTGCTGCATATTTGCCTCTTTTCTTTATTTGTATTTCCTCCCCTTACTCATGATGGAGTGTCCTTCTCCTATAGGTCAGTATATCTGTGACCTCAGCTTCATTGGTTCCCGTGGCCTTCTTAGGTTAGGTGTCCGAGAATGGAGCCCACGTACCTGTTACGTGTGTCGACGCGTTGCCAAGACGCCCTTGTGCTGGGTCATGTCTTTATGGTCAGAGATTCCCTTAAACACTATTTTCAGCTCTCTCCCCAATACTTGAGGTTTTTTGTTGGTCTGTTGATCAGTTCCAAGGTTATCTGTCCAAAATAGAATATAATGAAGGGATATCATAAAGGCAAGCTAGTCCCAAGGGCAAGACCATTCATCTGAAAGAGATATGTGAAGCGACTTATTTAACCTGAAAAGGAGCAGTGTTTAGTGGTCAGAGGACTGCTGGGTCACTTTCTTGCCAGTGTGTGACCTTGGGGAAATCCCCAGGATCCAAAGTTTCAGCATCTAATTGTGGGTGTCTCAGAGCACCTTCAAGTATCTAACTTCTTAGTGCCTCAGTGTCCCCATTGTATAAATCAGGAGGCTGGAGAGGTCAGAACAGTTATTTATCTCCTGGGGCGTTGTGAGGCTTAATTCATTCCCACCAGCCGAGTGAGGAAATGGCTATCAGACTAAGGAAATGATTTTCTCACACCTGGAAATCACCAGTCTTGGGCTATGGGGGAAAAAGGCTCATCGCGCAAGGTTCCACTCTCCTTTGCAGGCTCATCTGATAACTGTTTTTCAGCTGCATTTCCCGGACAATAAAGCCAGGCCTTCAGAGAAGAGATGGGCCCAAACCCGAAAAGCTCAAACCAGAACCAAGCCTGGCTTTGCAGCTGTTTAAAATCCAGACCTGGAGCTGGCTTGGAATGTGGCAAATTGCCCCAGAGCCCTGAAGCCTGAACTTTGGAGGGTCAAAATTCTGCATCACAACTTACCACTTGCACCAGTGTCTACTTAGCCCCGAGGAGTGTTGTCCAGTGTTTGGTGGCGAGGTTTTCAGAGATGAAGTAGGCTCCGTGGGACAGGATGGCCCCATTGCCGAGATCACATTGCGCACGCTATCCTCTGCCGAGAGCTGGCTGGAACATTTTGGATGAAATGAAATTTCTTAGAAAGTTGCTGTGGGCTAAAGCCGGAACATTTGATGGGGACGTAGTTCATCAGAGTGGTGGCGAGAAAGAATCTGTAACCTTCATCTGGAATGTGGCAAACCCAAGATCAAGTCCTGCTTTGACTCCTGAAGGACGTGTCTACTTCACCGTTCCAGCTTCCAGCCTGGGTCGCTAAACACATGCTAGGATCCTAAAACCAGCCTGCAGGCCGGCACGTGCTCCCATGGCCGCGCTGCTGCTTCCAGACTAGAGCTCTGAGCTGGGAATCTCATTTCCCACCTTCTGTGTGGCCATGTTTTCAGAGGGATTAGAGATGAAAACACTGTTTTGAATCACAGAGAGCAGGGACTTGAAAGTGGGACCCACATCGCAGGGCAACTGCCAAACCAGCAGGCTATGAACACACACCTTTTCTTTCCTCCGTCAGAAAACGGGGATTTCAGTCCAAAGTTGGAGAATACAACACAAACGCCTTCTGAAGGGTCTGACTTTGATCCAGTGTGGATCTAAGGTCTTGTCTACATGGGAACGCTCAGGATGATTAATCCAAATTAATTTTTAAAGTGCATTCGTGAAGCCACATTAAGCCTCTGTGTGGCATGCTCTTACTCAGAATTAAAGTGGCCTTCATTTGGTTTAGCTTAATTCACTTCTAGAGTGGATTAAACTAAACCCACGTAAGGCCATTTTAATTTGGAATAAGTGCACCCACACAGAGATTTAACACAGTTTAATTTATCCCCTTTAGATTCATATCTTTAGTTAATTCGGATTAATATTTCCGAGTGTCTCTGTCTAGACAAGGCCTACACCAACTTTTGAAAAACGCCATGAAACAGAAGCCTTGGCCTCCAGTCAGCTCAAGTTCGGCCATCTTTTCACTCCAAGCATCTGCTCCCTTCTGACAGTCCTGGAGGGGGCTCTAGGAACCAGAGGACTGCTCAGCCAAGGCACAAGGAGGGGAGCAGAGACGCTGGTTCTGAAAAGCGGGAGGAAATGGCATAAACACATGCATGCTCCTGCAAACGAAACCAATCCCAAGGGCTGTGATTTCCAGGGTCCGCTGCCTTGTCCCTCTAGTAGCTCTGTTCTTGCAGGGACTGTCTGTCTGTGTGACGCCCACAGTCTCCGAAGTGCCATTGTGAGTCACACATTAACAACAGCCCCAGGTGCAAAGGAGAGAGGAAATCTGCACGTGGCTGTTTGCAGGTGTGCCATCTGAATGCCCGATGGGGGACACGTGCACGCTGGGGGTGGGACTCAGCTCTGTTACTGCAGACTCCCTCTCTGGGCCTCACTGGAGTCACTCCAGATTGGGGCAGGTCAAAGTGTGAGCAGAGGGGAAGGCTGGAATGGGTGGCAGGGAGCTGTCCTAGGGGTGCACTAGCTGGTGGGTGTCAGAGAGATCAGGCCTCATCACATGACTACAATTCTTCTTCTGGCTGGAATCCTATTTGGAAAAGAAATGCCTGCTGGTGAGCACTAAGCTGGAGAACCAGAATCTGAAGGATCTTTGAGTTGGCCACGTCTATCAACAGGCTGGATGGGGACAAACACCAGAGTCCCTAGAGGGAAAGGACGTGTTCGTGCAGCTGGGGAAGAGGAGATGAACGTGAGGAGCTTGTCCAGTTATAGGCCATGCTACTCTGGTCTGGGGACAGGGCAGTTTGCGGGTGACAAGGGAGATGGGAGAAAGGTGGGACTGTCAGCAGAACCATTATTTCAGGCCAGCTTGGCACTTTCAGCTGACGGCGTTTGGAAACAGCAGTCACTGGGTACCATACTCTCCAGTTTACAGGCGGGGAAACCGAGGCATACTGGGAATGGGACTTGCTCCACATCTGAGCAGAAAATCAAAGTCCCCTCTGTCCCCAACCTGCACCCTACCCCTCTGGTGTGCTCCCTCTTGGAAGAAGAAAAGAGAGAGATGAGGAAAGGGAGGGCTGGGAAGAGAAAGGAGAGGAGAGGACTCGTTTTTCTGGCCACGGCAGTGGCTTTCTAACCCAACCAGGCATGGCCACGCATCGCGACTTGGCAGAAAGATGCCACCCAAAAGCAGTCAGCCCACCATCCTCCTCGGTGCACAACTGGAACGGCCCTCGGAGGGCGCCGGGAGAACAGACACGTGGTGGCTTTCCCAGGAAGCCGGCACATCGTGTCTCACATAGGCCAAGCCTCTACTGACAGCAGCAAATTTGCCACCGTCAGTTTGATGTTTCTGGTTCGACGAAGCGGTCAGTGAAGACTCAGTAAATCCACTCCTGGATCCTGTCTCTTCCCTCCCCACTCAAACGCCAACTGAGAGAGAAGTGGTAACACCCTCCCGCCCAGTCATAAATTTGGGGTCTTTGGCCGACTGCCCAACTGGAAACAAAATCCTGGCTGATGCGGCTGGGGGAAAAGCTGGCACTTTATCCAATTAGCCCTCGGATTCCAATGGAGGAATGCTGGGAGGAGGACAAATCACAGCTTTTTCCCACACACCGCCATCGTGACATTAAATGCTAAATTAGCCCACGGCAGCTAGTGTTCTCCATCCCAGAGCCGTAGGCGGGGGCGACTCATCCTCAAATGACACGAAAGCTCCCCTGGTTTTGCAGGCTTGCTTTCAAATTGTTCTTATACCCCTCCCGCTGAACCGCTGTGCCCCCTCCAGGCTCTTTTCTCTTGCCATCTGTCTCGTTTCTGTGCAGATATTGGTGTGCATCTGAAAAGGGGAGATGAGTGGAAGCGACAGTTCCGCCCCACAGCTGGATTGCAAACATCTGGAGCGGTGGGGGGATGGAGGTGGGATTCCCAGTCACTCTGGGGCAGTTTGCAAAATTCAGAGGCAGCTTCCAAACACACCACACCACCTCCAACTTGCGGGGGGCACAGGGGAGGCAGCTCAGCTCTGGGGTCTCGATTCAGGCTGACGAAGAGTTTTAACCGCATGGCTCCAGGGGACCGGAGGAAGAATAAGAGTGGTCCCGTCTTTGTGGCCAGTGTTTGGACTGGGCCCCAGACTCAAATCTGTACAGCAGAGCAAATCTCTCTAACTTCGCCCAGGGGGATAAGGCAAAGGCTGAAATCCTGGCCCAGTGGAATCACAGGGAATGTTGCTGTTGAGTCAGAGGGGCCAGGATTCCCTTCTCCCTCCTTTCCTGGTCCTCCATTGCCCCCTTTCCGTAGGATCCACACAGGGCCTTTCTAGGCTGATCTGCTGCGGCAATCCTGAGGTTCCTGCCACTTGCATGGCTAGTTGCTAACACAGGCCCCCCCCCCACTCCCCCGGAGCCCTATTGCTCATCACAGGTCCGCAGGTGCCCTGGCTTTCGGAGCAGAATTCAGGTCTATGCAGGTGCAAGACCTGCTGGAGCCAACAGGGGATTCCCCCTTGTCCACGGGTGAACTGGGTCCCTTCCAGTTTTCAGATGGGATGGGGAGACTTGCCCACCTGGGCTCACACCCTAATTTGCTTCCTTAGGGTAAACCTTCCATGTCCAGGCAGGGAGACGCTGTCTTCTAGACGTTTCGCTTGTGAAGCCCCTCGAAAACCATTTAGGGCTTTTGTTTCTGCTCCTGTCTAGTGCTGACGCCTCGACACCCTATCAAGCCTTTGGGCACCAAGGACATGTGGCACCTCCCGAATGCCCTTCCTGCACATGCGGGCCATGCTGCGGCCGCTTGCCCAGCGGGTTCCAGGGGGAAGAGGGAAGCCTGAGATTGCCAGGCAGGGAACAGCAGCGGCTGGTGGAACGACTGTCAAGCACCGGGTGGTCCCCTGCTGTAGGGTTTCTTTGTATGGTACAGCAAGGAACGTGGGCAGCCGGGAGAAAAGTGGGCTAGCTGGTTTGCACTTTGCTCTGAGGACAGGTAAGTGGGTGGATATGGACTGGATTAGAAAATAGGAGGCTGATGCCCAGTGGGATCTGGTGCTGCGGGCTTAGATACAGCAGTGACGAGCAAGCGGGAAGCTGAAAAAACCTGCTGTGGAGAGCAGCAGTGAAAAGGCCTTGCTCCCAGGAGCCCCAGAAGGAGGCACGGATGAACGGTTCAGCTGGCGTCTCAGCCCGGCCACAGCATCCACCTGCCAGTCTGCAGAACCAACCCTGAACTTCCGTGAGCTGGTGTGTGGCCAACGTCTCGTGTCAAGACTGTGGCGAAGCCCTTGGGAACCCTCAGCTTCAGGGGACGGGAATTCCCACACTTCACGGCTGATGCCAGAATCCCCAGCCTTGCCTGGCCCCTGATTTGAAGAAGCCGACGAGAGAAAGCTCTGGAAAAGTTACTGCCCAAGAACTGCACCGAACAGGAGGCGGTGGGAGCTGAGATGCAGGGAGGGGACACGCAGACGATAAAAATCTCCTTTTGTAACTTTCAAACTGACCCAGCTGCTGAGCTGTGTTAGGAGCGTCCGGAGAGATGCTTTGGTCTCTGATCTTTTACCTGGGAGCCGTGGCCACCACAGCTGAGCCAGAGGGATATGGCCTCCAGATGGAAAGACTGGAATGTTCCCAGTACCTGCCAGGCCAAGAGGCATTTCCATCTCCCCGCCACAGCCAGGCTGCAGAGAATGGGGACATTGGGAACTGCTGGCCAAGGAAAGGAGGGAGAAGGCAGAGTTGCCTCGGCAGGGAATATACGTTCCAGCAGCTGGCGCCTTTAAAAAAACAGAGGTGGGGAGGGATGGGGGGGAGGCTCTTCCAGCTGTTGAAATTGCCCCGTCAGCGGCCAGAGTGGCTGGTTAGGCTGCTGGCTCTGTCGGAAATTGATGGGGACCATGTGGCAGTCGGCACCGGGGAGGGAGGCAATGCCAAGGGTTTTCATGTATTATTTCATTTCTTTTGCAGTTGCCTGCGCGTCACAGTGCCAGGGGGCTGCGGCCCGGCGCTCGGATGGGAAGCTGCGTCAAGGAAAGTGCGGTTCTGCCTGCTTCTGAATGCACGCGGTCCCTGGAGGCCCACCACATGGTTGGCCACTAATTGAACAGGGCTGGCTAACCACTCATTGTGGCCACCAGCAGGAACCGCCGGGGGAGGGGTGCGGGGCTAAAGAATTAGAAGGAAGGGGCAGGGTCCGTCTTCCCAAACGTGGCTGTCACCTTGTGTGAAGCCCTCTGGAGGAGCTTAGAAAGCCAACAGCCAGGCACCGGGAGGGCCCAAGCTGACCTACAAAACCCTCCTTGAGCTCCCCTCCACTGGATAAGTTGCATGCTTCTAGATCTAGTCCAGATCTAGCAAAGAAGATGTAAGTTCCGGCCAGGAGCAGGGGCCGTTTGCACAGATTTCATCTGTGCTGTCGCCAGAAGAATAGCAGTGGCCTCCGCCGGGACTGCTTAATTCTAGCGGCAGCTCTGTGTTGATCAGCTCTCTGATCTTGGCATGCCAGTCTCTGTGTCTGGGGAAAGGAGAGAAGAATGGCCCGGCTGGATCAGACCAATGACCATTCAGCCCAGTTTCCTGTCTACTGACAGGGGCCAATGCCAGGTGCTTGAGAGGGAACGAACAGAACAGGGAAATTTCGAGTGATCCATCCCCTGTCCCTCAGTCCCAGCTTCTGGCACTCAGAGCACCCTGGGCCATGTTGGCTAAAAGCCATCAGTGGACCTGACCTCTAGAAACTTCTCTCATTCTTTTTTGAACCCAGTTATGCTTTTGGTCTTCAAAACATACCCTGGCAAGGAGTTCCACAGGTTGGCTGTGCATTGTGTGAAGAAGTACTTTCCTTTTTTTATACCTGCTGCCTATTCATTTCACTGGGTAACCCCTGGCTCTTGCATTTTGTGAAAGGGTAAATAACACTTCCTTAATGGCTTTCTCCACAGCAGTCACATTTTATAGACCTCTCTCCTAGCACCCGTAGTCATCTCTTTTCTAAGCTGAGCAGTCCCAGTCTTTTTAATCTCTCCTCATATGGAAGCTTTTTCATACCCCTAGTAATTTTTGTTCCCTTTCTCTGTACCTTTTCCACTTCTAATCAATCTTTTTGAGATGGAGTGACCAGATCTGCCCTCAGTGTCCAATGGGTGTACCATGGAGGTATATAGAGGTATTATGATATTTTCTGTCTTATTATCTAGCCCTTTCCCAGTGGCTCCTAACATTATGTTAGTTTTTTTGACTGCCACTGCACACTGAATGGATGTTTTCAGAAAACTATCCACAAAGATTCCAAGATCTCTCTCTTGAGTGGTAACAGCTCATTTAGGCCCCAGCATTCTGTACGTACAGCTGGGATTATGTCTCCAATGTGCATTACTTTGCGTTCATCAACACTGAATTTCACCTGACATTTTCTTGCTTAGTCACCTGGTTCTGCTTTGGACTTGAGTAATTTGGTAATGTCTGCAGACTCTGCCACCTGGCAGTTTACTCTTTTCCCTAGATGTTGAAGAGCACATGTCCCAGTACAGATCCTTGGGGGACCCCGCTATTTACCGCTCCCCACTGTGAAAAAGATTGTTTATTCCTATCTTGGAATATGGACTCACACTCATGGGGGTTATTTAGTTCATGGCTTTAAAGAGCTTTGAGGATGTAGAGCGCTTTGCCTTCCTCAGAACAGTAGCTCAAGTTACTTCCCTTCGGCCAGCCTTGCTCCACTGTGGCCTACCTTTGAAACTCCACCGCATCCCCCCATGACAGTAAAATCACTACAAAGTCGCCTGGGAGCCTGTGCCCGCCGAAACAAGGAGCAAAGCGTAGACGTGCTCACGCAGCATAATTACTGCAACGGCTGGACGCCAACATACGTTGAGTTGACTTCATTTTGTAGTGTAGACGTGCCCAGAGCGTGCATCCGTGGGGGGCATGATTGCAGCTGGGGAGTTGGGCTAATCTGAGCTGTAGCCTGTAGCTGTCTCCTCTTTGGTGCTCGAGTGTCAGCAGCACTCAAGCCTCAGCCCACGGCGGCCGATGGGCCAGTTAGAAGATTGAGGCGCCACTTAACTTGCGCTAGAGATTTTTGGTGTGGCCGGGAAGTGGGTTACAGGCAATGCTCCAGCTAGCCGGAGAGCTAATGCAGGCGTGGAGCAGAGCCCTTCCAAGGGTTAAGGATTATTAACCAGGTGTTAAGTTCCAGAGGGGTGTACAGCAATAATCAGCAGAGTCCTGGGGCACCAAGACTAACGAATTTCTTGGGCCATAAGCTTTCGTGAGCTGCCACCCGCTTGGTCAGATGCATGACGTGGAAAGTACAGTTGAGAGGTGTAGAGACACATGCCAGGGTGAAGCAGGGCGAGTGTTAAAGTCAGTTCAGTTGGGGTAGATGAGGCCCATTCACACCGTTGAATAGCAGGTGAGAACGTGTGAAGAGGGCCAGTTACTTTTTGTAATGAGCTAGCCATTCCAAGTCCCTATTCAGACCCACTCTGATTGTCTCAGGTTTGCAAATCAGTTCCAGTTCTGCAGTTTCACACTCAAGCCTGCTTTTGAAGATTTTTGCAGGAGGGTGGTAACTTTCAAATCTGCTACGGTATGTCCAGGGAGATTGAAGCGTTCTCCTACTGGTTTATGGATGTTACCATTTCTGATGTCCAATTTGTGTCCATTTATTTTCTGGTGTAAGGACAGTCTGGTTTGGCCAACGTACATGGCAGAGGGGCATCGCGGGCACATGACGGCATATACCACATTAGTGAATGAGCTCCTGATGGTGTGGCTGATGTGGTTGGGACCTGTGATGATATCACTGGAGTCGATGTGCGGGCACAGTTGGCACCGTGGTTTGTTGCAGGGATAGGTTTGTGTTCTTGCTGTATGGTGTTTGGTTGCTGGTGAGTATTTGTTTCAGGTTGGGGGGCTGTTTGTAAGCAAGGATTGGCCTGCTTCCCAAGGCTTGAGAGAGTGTGGGATCATGTTCTAGGAGAGGCTGTAGATCTTTGATGATGTGCTGGAAGGATTTTAGCTGGGGGCTGGAGGTCATGGCCAGTGGAGTTCTGTTCTGTTCTTTGTTGGGTCTGTCCTGTAGTAGGTGATTCCTGGGTACCCGTCTGGCTCTGTCAATCTGTTTTTTCATTTCCCCAGGTGGGTAGTGTAGTGTTAGGAAAGTTTGGTAAACATCCTGTAGGTGTTTGTCTCTGTCTGAGGGATCGGAGTAGATCCAGGTGTATCTTCAGACTTGGCTGTAGATGATGGATGGACCCTAACTGCGTTGACTTTGATAGCACTTGCCCTCCTTCACCCTGGCATGTGTATATACGCCTTCAACTGTACTTTCCACTTCATACATCTGGCGAAGTGGATTGGAGCCCATGAAAGCTTATGCCCAAAGAAATTTGCTTGTCTGCCTTCCAGTAACAACACCTGGTTAAAACAACAAGAGTCCTGTGGCACCTTAAAGACTGAGCCTGCATCCGGAGGTGGGATTGAACCTAGAACCTCTGAAGCTTAATGTAGGAGCCTCTGCTGGGTGAGCTAAGAAGTCACCTCTCTTTTAGCTAAGGCTAGAGTGTAGCAGACTCATTAATCTCTGCCTGGACTAGGGACCGCTAGAGGGGGACAGAGGTAAAACCAAGCAGGCCTGGGTTATGCTGCCTTGAAATTTGAAGGGCTAATTGTAAGAGCTGTGTGATGGAAAGGCCATTGGAAGTGCACAGTGAGAACAACTTTATACGGGGTAGAGAGGGATGAGCAATGGTGCCCAGTATTTTCTGCCACCGGATGGAGCTCTTTATGTCAAGCATCTTCACGGTAACACCGGACGGGAAGAGTGGCTGCCATCTGCCGAGTCATGGACACAAAGACAATCACAGCTCTTGTTAAAGCCAATAGGTGCCAAGCACGGTCCTGTAGGCTCAGCTGGAGGATCAGTTAAGCCTCTTTGGCTATGTCTACACTTGAAAAGTTAAGTCGACTTAATAAGGTCGATTGTAAGTCAACTTAAAGTGGACCTTATTAAGTTGACAACAGAAGTGGACTTAACTTTTCAAGCGTAGATGTGGCCCCTTTTCAACCTTATTAAGTCGACTTAATGTTTTTAGTCGACTTAACGTTTTAAGTCAACTTAAAAAGGACAACCTAGGGACTACTCCGCGTCTCCACTGGCTTAAGTTGACTTAAGCACTAGTTCAAATTAAAACGAGGTGTTATTAATTCGAACTAACTTTCCCTTAATTCGATTTAAGGAGCAGCTTCAGTCGACTTAAGGAAAGCCCAGTGTAGACGCAGAGTAAATTAAGTCGACTTAAGCCTCCTTAAGTTGACTTAATTTCTAAGTGTAGACGCACCCTTTCTGTGGTAAAAGACACAGCAGAAAATGGGGGCTACCTCCCGAGGCATTAAGCCTTGTGGCCCAGCCAGAGGTAACCTAGGGAGGAGTTTCCCTGCCTGCAAATGCAGGGCTAGGATATCGAGTGCATGCTGTAGGTGTTGACACCAGAAGAAACCCCCAAAAACCCAAACCAGCCAAAAACGAGGAAAAGACACCGTGAGAGAGAGACAGACCTTCTTGGGCATGGAGCTGCCTTGAGTGGCAGATTGGGGAATTTCTGAGCAAGGAAGATGCCGGCTTCTGTCTGTTTAGGGAAACAGGACTTTGTGTATGTTTGTGAGTGTGTGTGTAAAAGAACAAGTTGGCACCAAAGATTGTACCTATTTCTTGTGATCAACTTCTCCTCCTAACAGAAGCAGACCCGCAAGGCCTGCATTTTGCCTAACGACTTGGACCAAAGAGCCATGCTTAGAGCTGCCTCACTTCTGTTTCCAGCTCCAGTAACAGGTTGGAGTTGTTTCTTCTGTCAGTGGCTTCCTGGAAAAGAATACGGGTGGTTTTGTTGCGTGATGTTATTACAGCACAAGCATGCATGCTGAAGTGGCTTCTAAACCAGATCCAATCTGCTGTATCCTGAGCTCTGGGCTGGTCAAGAAAACTTGAGACGCAAAAATACTGAGGAAGTGGGATCTCTCCCATGAAAGCTCATGCGATAAATATATTTGTTAGTCTTTAAAAGTGCCCCAAGACTCCTCGTTTGTTTTGCTGACCTAGACTAACACAGCTCCCCCTTTAGAACTTGTCAAAAATACAACTGTTTTGAAAAAATCATCCTCAGCCGGGTCTGGCTGGCTGCTAAAATCCAGCAGGAACAGAGTCCAGGTCAGATGTTCCAGTGAGGAGCACCATGGAGGAATCTATAGAAGTTTCAAAGAGTTCCAGCACCAAGTGGGAGTGGCCAGCAGCCGGTGCGGATGCCTCTGTCCCACTAGTGGCCGTGGCTGCCGGACCCTGAAGCTGTGAGTGAAGCAGAGGCATTGACCCACTCGTGGCCACCAGCTGCTGGGTGGCCCCACGGCTGTGGCGGTGAAGTTTGCGCTCTGCCGGGGGCTAAGGTGGGTGGGCCTCAGGGCCAAGTGGGTGGACTCTGTCCCACCTGTGTCTACACCCCTGTCTGGGGGTCTGGCTTTTAAACTCAGATCTAGCTCTGTGTTGGAGAGTCTGGGCTATCTTTCAATCAAACTGAAATGATGAATACTTTGAGGGCGTGGGTGGGTGTCTAGCATTAATAAATATTACACCCTTTCTCTGCAACTTCACGCTCTCCAGGCTACACACAGATGTTAAGGGCAGAAGAGTGCGTTCTGAGTAGTCTGGAAAGGATTAGATTTTTATCAGTAAATGTCTATTTCACCACATGCACACCAACTGATGAAAAAATATTGCCGTCAACACTCACTGAAATTTACAGATAAGCAAAGAAAGGAAAATAATGCTGTAGAACTTTAGACTTCAATTTATGGTTGTTTGCTTTGTAAACGCTGACTTGTGATAGTGACAATTTGCATTTTAATGATTTCAAAGCTTTTTGAATTTCAGTGTCAACTGTCATTATAGAATTATTGTCTGATCCCCTCCCCGAGTTTCCCACAACTGTGAACATTTGAATGAGTACAAATAGAAAGAATGCTTTAAAAAAATCAATATTATCCATTGCAATTATTAACAAGAATAAAAAAATCTGCCAAGTCGAAATGTGCCGTGTCGGTTCCAGGGTATTAGACAGACCCGTTGGATGAGGTGACATCTTTCATTGGACCAATTTCTATTGGGGAGAGACACAAGCTTCCAAGCCAAGCAGAGTTATTTTGCAGTTCTCACAGCGTCACTGCTAAACACAAGGTGGAACAGCGAGTTTAGCGTAAGTAGTTAGCAAATATTCTAAGGGACTCCTGAAAGTCCAGTGCGTTTTAACACTTCTGCCTTCATAGGAGGGAGTTAGTGGGTGACACGTTGCTGTAATGAGCCATAAATCCAGTGCATTGGCTCAGCCCATCATTTTAAGTGTCTAGCAAAGTGTTGGGCAGGTTTCCTTTGAGGATGAGATCAGATATAGAGTGATCACTTTGTGAAAAGCGTTCACTCGCAGCTGACAGTGTGTTTTAGTCATTTATCCTTTTCTTGTGTGAGTACAGTCGAGAGATAGCGACTGTCTGGTTTCACCCACGTAGCCGCTAGCGAGGTACACCACAAATTGTGAAGGCATGTGCAGGACCCATGAATCTGAAAAGACGTATGGTGTGGGGTGTTGATCATTGTCGCAGGTGGAGGTATGTCTGTAAATTTGCATCTGTTGTTCTGGCAGGGTTTGGTGCCACTTTGACATGATGTGTCCTGGATTGTTTTTGATGATGTGGGGACTGGGGGGGGGGAGGGGGAGGAGGTTGGCTGAAGGCCAGAAGTCTGCATTCAGGAAAGATTTCCTACAGGATGGGTCTCCATCAAGCACGGCTTGTAGTCGTTTAATGATAACCCATCCACTGTGAGTGGGAAGTGACAACTAGGGATGTGCAGTTTATTTCTGTACCGATGTTCTCTCGGGTTATTTAGGTAGCCTGTTCTATGATGTGATCACCATCTTTGATGGAGTTTCCTTGTTTGATAAAGGTGGTTTTATGTGCGTTAAGGTGTATTGTATATTCCAACCTTTCTCCTTGGAGTGTATTCTGCGATATCTGAGTGCCTGGATGTACATAACAGATCTCTGGGTGTGTTTGGGGTGGTTACTAGATCTGTACAGGTAGGTGTGGCGATCCAGGGCTTTCTTCCATATGGTTATCCGTAAGTGTCCATTGCTGAAATTGACTGTGATGTCTAGGAAGCTGACGCTGGTGCAGAAGAGTCTAATGCATGGTGGTGTTTGCTCAAGTTGTGGTGGAAATCTCTGAGGGAATTTAAGTTCATCTGTTTGGAGGACAAAAATATCATTGATGTATCCAGATATATCATTGGTTTCATGTGCATTTGTCCAGAAATTTTTCTTCTGGGTGGCCCATGAACAGGTTGGCATATTGGGAAGCCATTCTAGGATGAGCAGATAACGTGACCTTCCGTGTAACACAGGGCCAGAGAATTCCAGTGATCACTGCAACAAGTTTAGCAATCCGTGGTCATCCAGAGTATATGTTTCACAAAGATGTGCAATGATTCTGCCAATCTTATCTAGCCAGGCATGCAGTACTCACAAGAGTGCCAATGGCCAGCATTGAAAAGTGATGAGTCAGGCCCATCAAAATTGTCCTAAATAGCCTGAGATTTTCAACAATAATAAACATTTTCGGTTTTCTCTTTGCCTTCTGTTTTTCTGAGGTTTTGGGGTTGCGCTTGGCTCCTGTTCCCGGGCTTTTCTCTGCAACTTTGTGGGCCAGAAACTCGCTTTCTGTGGCTGAAGATGGAATTCGCAGCCCGGTCGCTTGGCTGAGGGGCTGAGGCTTTGAGAAAAAGACATCACGAAGAAAGAGTGAGAGTTGGCTGCACCGCCTACATGTCTCCCGCCACCTTAGCGTTTTCATAAATGAGTCGAGGCCAAGGCTAGACAGGACGCCTTTGATCATCTAGTCTCATCTCCTGCATGACCCAGGACACGGGTCTTCCCTTAACTGCAACTCTGAGTACCTCTGTGGCAGCTGAGTGCCTTTTATTGCAAGCAACACAGGGGCGTATTTGTTTGGTCCTTTCTAAATCCCATTTTCATTGGAATTGAAAAAAGCGATGGAAATACTTTCACCAGGCTTAATCGTTCTATTAGAGTATTTTGGGCCTAGCTCGACAGAGTCTCACTGAAGGAAAAAATAGTAAATTATTATAATGAATAATAAACATAATATAATATGATAAACATTTATATTGTGGTAGAAGCTATAGGTCACTGCTAGGTTTACCCCAGGGCATGTTGCTCTTATATAGCACTTTTCATCCATAGATCCCTCAAAGCATTTTATACCTCCACTGTACTGCTTGGGAAACTGAGACACAGAGTGAGACAGACGTGACTTGCTCAAGTCACCCTGCAGGCCCACGGCAGAACTAGGAAGACAGCCCAGGTTTCCCCAAATCCCAGTCCAATAGTCTGTCCACTAACTGTTCTCAAGGATAGTCAAAAAGCCAACAGTCTCTCCTCGGTGAGTTTCTAATCTAAATGACAAAGCCGTAGCTGGAGGGCTAGACAAATAAGTGGGTTAGGAGGGATGAAAATAAATATAATTGGAGGTGCACATTGCCTAGCTGATCATGGCTCCCCATCTGCATAGCCATTATCAGGTTACACTTTACTGAGGGCAGCACTAACGGATGGAGATCTGTGATTTCTTTAACCACAGCAGCCTTCAACCAATGCAGCCCCCCCCCCCCCCAAAAAAAAACCCCAAACAAAAAACAAAATCCTTTGCATAATTGTACCACGTCTGGAATGCTATCTAGAAAGGAAACGATTTTCCAAAATTGACATAGTTGAGAAAGGAAGTCAGGGGTAAAGGGACAGAGGCAGAATTCTGGACATTAACACCCGGGGAGGAGTGGCCGAGTGATAAACAGCAGCAGGTGGGACGGGGAAATTAGGTCACTCAATCCATCTGCTAAATTCAGCCAGAAACTAACTTTAGTGTGTCTCCTTTCCATCGGCAGCACAGGTGAAGCACAGCCTCTTTCAGAAGCCTGGATCCAGTTTGCAGAGGAACGGCCTCTGAAAGAGAAAAGAAGGCAAACGACGGCCATAATAAAAAGCCCAGAGAGTTTTGTTTGGGAACAAGATTTTGGCGCCTCCTCAGGCATTCGCTCCCATATGCTACCATGACTCTCTTTCTGCACTTTCTCGCCTTAGCACCTGATAGAGTAATTAACATCAGTTTAACTCTTCGATCGCTGGAATCTGCCACTTTCGATTCAGTGTGGCCAATCCTCGGCATGATCCAGAATGGTATTTTCCTCAGCACTAGCTAATGATGGGGTGAACTTCTGAAGGTTCTGGTGCACATGAATCCAAAGAATTCTCCACCCTAACTTAATGAAGCTGCAGGTTTTTTTGTGCAAAGCTCATCAGAATAGTCAGGGATGGGACTCAATAGCCCAGAGGGTCCCTTTGAGTCCTGGAACAGACTTTCCTGCACAGTCTATAGGTAGATCCTGCTCCTGGGTAGGTAAGAAATTTAGTGGCAGAAGCATCTTTGGAGTTATATCTACTTTCCTGGAAGCAGAGGTCATCAGAGACAGTGGGGCAAAAAGACAATGGGACTCTTTCAAACCCTGAAATCGAGACACTAATTTTTGATAATGAACACAACACTGAATAATACTCTCTCCCACCCCACTGCATATTCCAGAAAACCAGGCTGGCCCAAAGATCTATCCAAATTCTCTGCTGTCACCTCTCAAGGTTGGAGAACAGGTTCTCACCCAGCCACCTTGGATCCTTCACCCCTCCCTTGAATGAAACATACAGGAAATTAAATAGAAGGCTCCAATGTCCTTTGCTACTTATGCCGATGGACACAACATGGAATGATTGTATCAGGATAACCTGTGGTTTGTCAGGCACTATAGTACCCTTGGGGAAACGGGGAGGGTTAGCACCATAGACAGTGAGTCCTAGAGAAGTCCCAGGAGAGCCAATAGAAAAGTAGTACAGGTTTTTGAATTGGAGCAGTAGTCCTGCCTGTTTCCTGTTTGGTGGCAGCAGAGCTCCTGGAAGGACCAGGAGGAGGCCAGGCAGCCAGGTCTGGAGAATCCAGCAACATCCAAGTCTAAGAAAGGCTCAAATCTGTAACTGACCATGTGTGAGTAGAACAGGGAATGACAACAGAGTCCTGTGCCACAGGACTCTGTTGTCTTTCTACAATAGGCTAACACGGCTACCCCTTTGGAATAGAACAGGGAATGTTTAGGTAGACACATTCAGGTTATTTCTTTGTCTTGCTTCTTCTTCTTTTTTTTTTTTTTTGATTCCTCTGCGCTAAGCACATATATTGCTCCCCCCCATTTTGGTAATTCTGATGATCTCTCAGATTTAGGAGCTGATGACACTGTGTCCTCCGCTGGTTGTAGATTGCAGGGGTTTGCAATATAATGTCTGATGCAGAGCCTTTAATCTGGATGCCTTTTAGAAAATGACAGTTGGGCTAATTTAGGCTCGGTTCAGAATTTAAGCTCATTTTTACACCCTGATCTAATCACACAGGTTAATTCAGCTCTTTGTAATCCCCACCAACTCCGAATGCCTGTCAGATACTGGGAAGCAGAGTGGGGCAGCCTCTCTGGGTCTTGGTGTGGGTTGTTAATCATTATTGGGGTAGAAATCAGAAGCCCAAGCAGGAATAGGCCCCACTGTTGCACAAACCTAATTGTAAATTCCTTGCGGCAGAGACAGTATTGTCGAATTTTATGGACCATGAACCATCAGAATGCTACACCCTCAGTGGTCTTGACTGTGTGGTTAAAAATCCTCCTTTGTTCCTGTTAATTTCATTTCCACCTGAACCTGTGACTTCTTTGAGGAAAACAAATCTAGCGGATGGAGCATAGCCCTGGGATCTAGGAAATACCAAATGCTATCTGCAGTTCTTCCATTCCTGTGCCGAATGACTTGGATCCATGTCCTGATTTGGCCAAACCAGAAAGCAAGGTATCATTTTCCTCGCAAAACAATCTGCTGTGTGTGCGTGTGAGCTTGTACGTTCACAATGAGGACACAAAGCGCCATCGTGAACATCTCCGGCTGCCTGCATTTTGAGCTCCATTTTTTGACACTATTTAGCTTTCTTTTTTTAAACACTGGTTTTCGTTCCAAGAGAAATTGCCCTGAATGTATAAGTACATGTTTTTCTAAGCAGATGGATTCCTTTACATTACAGCTTGCGGGATGAAAAGCAAACAAAATAAAAAACTCAAAAATGAGACCAAATCTGCATCATGCTTTTGGGGTTTGGGAATCATATGGATTTTTCCTCTGCCTCTTCCCTAGCATGATCTTAATACTCTCTACCTTCCCATGACCTTAAAAATCCCTGGCTTCACATCCTCTAGGTAATCTTGGCACATTTTGATATCACCTTTTGTCTCAAAGAATTACACCTGCTGTGTACAACACCACAATGGACGTCTTGGATGGCAGTGGGGATGGGAGAAACTAACGCATTCAAACTGTTATCCATATCAACCATCTGTTGTCTACTAAGGGCTGTTATACCAGTCAGAGTGACCATGGCTGATGGCGTTGCATCAGGTGCTGCGTAATGAAGTTTCTAAATCTTGCAAATGCACAGATCTCTGGGATGACGCTGCAAGATGAGCCAGGTGTCATAGGCTATGTCTACACTCAGCCAAATAAGTCTACTTAGCATGTCTACACTATAATATTAAGTTGACTTAAAGGGGACCCTGCCAAATCACCTTAGAGTGTCCACACTGGACGTCTAAGTCGACTTCTAGGGGCTAAGTGGACCTGGGACTGGTCCATGGTGGTGGGAGGGTACCGCTTCCAAAGTGCCAGGGGGCTCAGCATTTGCCCCATTGTACCCTGATACAATGGGGGCTGAGCAGGACAGGGACAGGGGCAGGGTATAGGAGCGGGGTGGGCAGGGCTGTGTCCTGCCCTGTGGGGGGCAAGCCAGGCTCTGGCTATGCCAGCCACCCTGGCAGGGAGGTCAGTGGGGAAGCCCTGGAGCCCTTTAAGTCAACTTAAAGTTGACTTAGGGCTAATCTGCGTCCACACTGGCTAAGTCAACTTAATAAAGTCGACTTAGCCAGTAAAGTCGACTTTAAAGCCGGTTTAATAAAGTTGACTTTAAATTTCCTAAAGTCGACTTAAGGAAAGTGTAGTGTAGACGCAGATTAAATTAAGTCGACTTAAACAAGTTTAAGTCGACTTAATTTGTAAGTGTAGATGCACCCATAGACTCATAGTGTGGGGATCTATCATGCATATACGGATATGGTTACACTGTAAGTGGAAGTTCACAGCCAGGTCGGACAAGGATACTCTATCTGAAATGGCGCTCTGCCATATCAACCTACGCGCCTGAGTGTCTGGAGTTTTATCAAACTTTCCTGAGAACCAAGGACAAGTAAAGCAGTACACAGAAATATAAATCTTAAGGTTGTATAACATGCATGTAGCCAATAGTTTAGAAAGTTTAGTTTTGTATTCATATATGTACCAATCACCTGTCCTGTCATTTTAATGGTGGGACTACAGAAAAGTATAAAAATCTTTACTTATGTATCAATAAACGTTCTTGCTCGCAATCATATTGGTTGTTTGTGCTTGAGCCTGCCCGCCACGGTCTCGACATCATAGAATATTAGGATTGGAAGGAACATCTGAAGGTCATCTAGTTCAACCCTAAGAGGTAGGTTGGGTCAGGGAACACCCTACTTCCTGCATCAATGGAGAGTCTGAGATGGGTTTTTTTTCTCTCTCCTGGTGGCATGCTTGAAGAATGTGAAATCTTTTCACCACAGCATTATTCTGCAGAACTATTGACTGAATATTGACAGCACGTGCTGCTCCCACATGTTGGAATCAAGGTTGGTCGAAAAAAGCTCACTGACCAAGACTACGCACTGATGCTCTCTTACCTGAGAAGTCAAAGAATTTCAGCCCTGGTCTCTAAGATGCTACCAGGAGACCACTGACAAGTTCATCAGCCTAGGCTGCAGGCAGGGTTTAAAGAGTGGCAGCAAAGCAGATGTCCTTGGACAAATAGATCTTGCCATCTCTTGTGTGAAGTCCTTGTCTTGCTTATGGATGCAAAAAAGTCTTTGCATGGAGACAAAATTCAAGATCTGTCAAAGCCATGTACTGCCTGTATTGCTTTGTGAGACAGAAACTTGGACCCTCTCCAGGAGGGGCTAGAGGTATTCCCATTGGTCTGTCAGCACCAAATCCTGAGCAGAAAATGGCTCAACTTGGCATAAAATAATCACAACCTCTCCAAGATCTGGCTTCCATTCAAACTTTGATCCCTGCTAAAAGCTGGGGGATCATTAATCTATCTACTACATCTGCTTTTTTTCACATGCATCAGACAAGACCTGTGTAGAGTGGATAGGAAGATATGAGTATGTCGGGTCTCATTCAGAAGATTTCCTCCTAGCAAATGACGCAGCGCTCTCTTCATCTATGTGGGAATGTTAAAAGGCTGAGTCAGCCATTACTTTTAGGTGCCCAGCTATTTCAAACCCAGTGAGTAGACAACTCAGCTGTCTGCTACTTGCAAAGTCAACCCTACGAGGAATCTGCGAGCTACCCAACTCTTCTGCCTTTTTGACAACTTCTTAAAAAGACCAGTGTGGGCAACTGATCCACCAAGCTCCCCAGTGTTTTCCCCACTGGACACATTCTAGGGTGTGGTGGGGAGTCCCAAAAATATAGGTAAGAAGGTAGGGGATCTGGATAGGGTCGATAGATGCCTACTGCATCATGGCACTATGCCAAATGACAGCATGTACAGAGCATCAGCTCCTTTCTGCGGTACCCTAACACTTCCAGTTGTCCTGGTCTCATCTCTCCAGGTCAGTACAGCCCTCACATCCTCTCCCCAAACTTGAGGATTTACAAAGGCTCATTATTGCCCCATCTAAGATGAGACCCTTCTAGGAGTTGGATCAGACCCTTGTAGTACAAAAACCCTGGGACATATATACCAGAGGGGACTGAGTTGTCTGCCAAAATAAAGCAGAAATGTTTTCTGGCGTTTTTTTTGCCAAGGTTGTTTCTCAATTTGGGATATCGCTTTTGAAGCAGGTGAAGGATTTTCCTTTTCTCTAGCAAGTTTTGTCCCTTCTTAACATCAACATAAACGATCGAAACCAAACTGTTAGCCTGGATCGTAATTTCTTTGTTTTTAGTCACCTTTCATTTCCTTACATACAGAGAACATTCATTTCTCGCCAAACTGTGTCCTTTTACAAGCCTATTCTCTGCATTCTTTCCCCCAGGAGCACCATTAAGAGGATAATTGTATGAATAAAACAAACAAACAAATAAACCCCACCCCATTTGCAAGTTTCCTAAAATGGAAAACAATCCTTTTCTTAAGCAGCCACAGGCAGGAGACATTTGCAATGAACACATGGCACTTCCATCCAATTATACACTCAGAGCAAGCAACAAATCACTGCTTAATCCCTGGGAGAGAGGTAAACATGAGTGAAGCTTTCTGCA
Source organism: Pelusios castaneus (assembly GCA_007922175.1). Lineage (NCBI taxonomy): Eukaryota > Metazoa > Chordata > Testudines > Pelomedusidae > Pelusios > Pelusios castaneus. The sequence goes on from ML685777.1 coordinate 1,916,317, forward strand.
CAGCCGCAGCTCTCAGGAGACTGAACTGAATAGCTCCACTATTGTATTGTGTACCTGGAGTGTGAGTGCGGGGCCTGTGTTTCACTGACACTCTTTCTCTCATTGCACGTGCCACTGGGACATAGGAGATGGCCATGGCGTCATCTGTGCACACAATTGCCATGGCTGAGTGTGCAATCGGCAGAGCTGTGTGTGCAACGGGCACTTGCGCCTTTTTGAACAGCCAGTTGGGAAAGTCATTCTCTGTGTTGCAAATGCAAGAAGAGATCTGTCAGGTGAGTCCACGAAATCTTGCCATTGTTTGCTCCTGCTGAGCCAGGTCTCATGCAATGAGCAATCGGCCTTCCAACGCGTAACGTGTATCTGAGGGGCCAAGTTTAGCCCTTATTTAGGCAGGGGAAATGCCACCTGAGTCAGTGACATTACTGCAGGAATGAATTTGGCCCAGACTTCCTAGTCATCTTCTATTTGTTCACAGACTCAGGTGGTGCTCCTAAAAGCCGCTGCCAAGAGTGCCAGCTGCTGGAGTCATGTGATTACAGCAGAATCTCAGCAGCCATTAAAATACCAAGAAGGACATTTGCAACCCTGAAGAAAACTTGAGAATGTGCCCCAAGAATAGCCAATGCAGCCACGTCTGCCTGAGTCTGCAGAGACCCTTAATAAAAGCTATCATGGGGGAGAGCTCACTCCATGCATCGCTAAGTGGTGATAGCTTCATGGCCTAGAGCTCTAGGGGACAGGCTTGCACCATCCTGGCAGAGGCCTCTCTGTGTGGTACGACGGGAAGAGTACATGGGGCTGGCTTACCTAGCAAAGCAGATAGCCCAGCAGCTGGGGTAAATATTGCACGGGAAGGACCTAGGCTGCTCCTTCTGCCTTTTGGAGAGAAAAGAAGTGGAAAGGAGCTCTGATAGCCACAGGTGACAGAACAATGGTCTCAAGGTGCAATGGGGGAGGTCTAGGCTGGATATTAGGAAAAACTTTTTCCCTAGGAGGTGGTGAAGCCCTGGAATGGGTTACCTGGGTAAGGGGTGGAAGCTCCATCCTTAGAGGTTTTTAAGACCTGGCTTGGCAAAGCCCTGGATGGGGTAATATAGTCAGAGTTGGTCCTGCTTTGAGCAAGGGGTTGGATTAGATACCTCCTGAGGTCCCTTCCAACTCTCATCTTCTAGGATTCTATGAAAAGAACTAGGTGTTTCTCAGAGTAATTGAACAATTTCACTTGTCCATTCCCTTTGAGTTTCGGCTTTCCCAAACTGTCAGTAGAGTGCGTGAGTCGCAAAACTGAAATCTGAATCCAAACTTCTGCAGATCAGGGGCGTGGTGGTGGTCAGTTTTTTTGGACCCAACATTAAGAAAACTATTCTAAAAAAAAAAACTGTGAAAAGTTTTCAGTCTGTTTGGTAGTAGATTTTTGTAAAAGTTGCTATGCCAAAGCTAAAATATATGAGAAGGAAGACAGAAGGGCATGTCTGGAGAGAGATGTCTCAGGTGAAAATGATCTTGTAAATAACAGAGAGCTCATTAGATCATAATAGATGTTTCCTCAGTGTCATGACAGACAAGCCCGTATACTTTCTAACTCGCAGGAGGGGACAACCCCTTTGGGTCGTGCTGGAAGATAAGCACATATGGAGCACACACAGGGTTTTATAATAATGCTGTGGTTACAGACAATTGCCTAATGGGGAACAGATGGGGAATTTTATTTTAAGTTGCCTTAACAACATTCCGATCTAAGCTGTGTTTTTTAAGTAATAGTTTTTTAATGAGATGCCCATACAGTCTTATGCCACATCATGTTTTGATCACTGGTGCCAGCCTTTTTTAAATCGTAGGCCATTGGTCTTTGCTTCCCCCACTCTGTGCCAGGGGCTACAGATTTTAGTCTCAGGCTACGTGCGTGTATTAAATTTTCTGACATAATTTTACATTTGTTTTGTGCTGCTTAATTCCTCCCCACCAGCTCCTCTCACCTCCAATGTCAAGGGAGCTGTGTCAAAGGGACCTTTCCCTTCAGAGGAGGAGGGCTGGGTACAGCTGAGTGCATCTTTTCAAGAACATAAGAATGGCCATACTGGATCAGATCAATGGTCCATCTAGGCCAGTATCCTGTCTTCTGAGAGTGGCTAATGCCAGGTACTCCACAGGGAATGAATAGAACAGCCAATTGTCGAGAGATCCATCCCCTGCCATCTGCTCTCAGCTTCTGGTGAACACACGCTAGAAAAACTCACAAGATGAGGCTGTGTCCCTGACCACCTTGGCTCATAGCCATTGATGGATCTACCCTCCATGAGCTTATCTAGTTCTTTTTGAACCCCATGATAGTTTTGGCCATCACAATATCCCCTGGCAAGGAGTTCCACAGGCTGACTGTGTGTTGTCCTTCCTTCAGCTTGTTTTAAACCCTCCTCTCTCTCCAACACAGTGTGCTGTCCCGTGGGCCTTCCCTGTGCTTTTCTCATACTGTAAAAGAAAGCGCTCAGTAATGCCAATACGTTGTTAAAGGGGCATTTCCAATACAAACTTTAGACTCATGACAATAGGAATTGGGTATTTAACCCCCCTCCCCCCAAGGGGGGTGGGCACTGGGAATTTCAGCCACATATGAGACAGAGTGTGTGCACCTGACCATTTTCCTTGAGCCATAACCTGTTAGGGAGTGAAAATTTGAAACACTGTATTGTTGATCGTCCAATGGTATTATTCTATCATTACATAGCACTTTGCACCCATACATCCTAAAACAGGACATCAGTTTATTAGCCTCATTTCCCTGCTGAGGAAACTGAGGCACAGTGCAGGGACTTGCCAAAGGTCAAGGAGAGAGCTCAAAACACAACCCACGTCTCCTGCCAATGGGGCCCTGCTGTCTCTCAAGGGCCGAGAGATGAGGAGCTATTAAGCACTGCCGTTCTCTGCGCGCAGAACTTCCAGATGGGCAACTCATTCGGGGACACCTTCGCAGCCTTGTCTTCTTCTGACACAAATGGCACAGAAAAAACGGTGGCGCTGAATCTCCAAGCCTGGCTCAACAGACTCAGAGCTTTGCTGGGAACCTCGGCGTTGGTTTTCTCATCAGTCGAAGCCGAGGGCGCTGAGATTTGATGCCATGGCTTTTTCTTTACACCACAGAAATATCCTTGGAGGCTTCAGCTGAGATTTGGGTCCCATTGTACCATGGCACACACACACAGACCCTCTTAAAGAGCTTAGAGTCTAACCACAAAGGGCAAAAGCCTCTAGAACCCATGTGTTTTAACTCCCACTCCAGGGCCCTACCTTCTAGACTCGCACCATGTGCTCCTCAAGATCCGCCCTTCAATCAAACTTCAGGGCACATCTGACCTGCCGCGAGCCCGTGTTCTAGTTAACCAGGGTTTGACGACCTGTTCCGAGGTCACCGCCAGCTGTGCGACACAGATGAGCAACTCCTGCAGCAACAGAGGACACTGCTCATGCCATTATTCACGAGCCACCCTGTGGGAACAAGCTAACGTGCTCAGATAGAATGGAGGCAAATAAATTGCAGCTAGAACACAGATTCCAACCGGAGTCTTGTTCCAGAGGATGAATATTTTGAAGAATAGTGAATGGCAGGGGGAGGGGAGAATTATGGAAACTCCCTCGTCCGTCTCTGTTTAGTACCCGTACTAAATTCAGTGCAGGCCATACAGTATTTCAGAAACCCCAGGAGACATTTTAATGAATGATCTCTGCCTTTTACCTACTGTACACTGCAGGCTTTTTCCTCTCCGTCTGCTGCCAGAGTTTCTGGTAAATTACAGATGAGCTCTGGTCTTGATTCCCATCCCAGATTTTCAGATGCACTTTGGAGAATGTTATACAGAGGACATGACTGTGGTGGTTAAATGTCATCAGTTTTTGTTTGTTTTTTTTTACCCATTCACTTTCTAACAGCTGCGAGTGAAAATACTTTCCATTTGTCACTGGGCTGGAGAGATGCATGGACAGAGAGCTTATGAATGACACTGGGGTTTGGGGATTTATGCGGCTTTCCTGTATCCTAAAAATCACATGGCTCGGGGCAGAACCACTATGCTCCAGCAAAGTCCAAGTTTCCATTCCACCAGAAACAGCCTGGTTTCCTTAGCAATTATTATTTATTTGTATTATGGTAGCAGTGAGAGGCCCCAGCTGAGATCAGAGCTTTCCGGTGCGAGGACACATACTGAACGAAAGGCTAAATAGCCACAAGGTGGAAGGGATGCCACCTCCTTTTTACAGATGGGAAAGCCCCCCCCAGTAGTGAGTCTCAGAACCTGGTCAAGTGACTCGGCTCGTGCTGTGGGTTAAAAAGAGTAGGGTAGATGGTCCCACGTGGGCTGGAACCCGGGCTCTGGACCCTGGCAAAGGAATTTCCACGCAGCAAAACCAGAGCTGTAGCAGGACCTCTCAGAGCCAAGGCCCAAGCCCTGCTCAAACAGTGATGCTCATCTTTTCAGCCCCACAGTGTCTGTTGACCTTGGGCTTGAAGACTCATCACCGCAGGTTTGGGCTTTTTTGCTGTATGGAGGTAGACTTGGCAGGCCAGCTGGTGTACGTAGGGCGGGACTGACTCAGCCAGTCCACAGCTTGCATTGTGCAGGGCAAAGTGTGGGCCACAGTTCGCTTGCTGGGGTTTGCTTCCCCGAGCAGTGTCATTTCTCTGCGGTGAGCAACCGTGCTGCAGCCCAACCCCTGGGCTGTGACATGTTAGCCTCCATGGACAGGGCCGACAATGGTGCTGATCCACGCAGAGGATCCCTGTTTTGGGGGCTCCCACCAAAGGTGAGGATTGCTGAAGAGACACGGTTCTGCAATGCAACCTTCTCTTCAGGCCTGGGCCTTTAAGCACCCAGCAGCGCTCAACGCGTTCCTCTATCCCTTCCTGGGAGAGGAAGGATGGCCCAGGGACTACGGGACTACTCTGGATTTGGGGAAACTGAAAATGGACAAAGCGTTTGGTCTCATTAGTGAATGGGGGACAGGGATGTGGTGTGAGTGAAGAGCTAGACACAGGAGGGGCTGAGTTGCTTTGGCAAAAGGAGCCGCATAGGCAGGTGTAATTTCTTCCAGGACTCAAGACACCGGCGTCTAAGCCCTGTGCATGGCTGCCAATGTCATTGGTGTGTGCAGCGTTGTGGCTCCCGGGATATGCGAGAGACAGGGCGGGAGAGGTGATCCCTTTTATTGGGCCAGCTTTTGTTGGTGAGAGAGACGAGCTGTCCAGCTCTCACAGAGCTCTTCTTCCAGCTTAGTTTCCTAGACATGACTCTGTGCAATGCTCTATCGCTGGGTGAGATATTTCTTCCTGACCCCTGGAGCTGGGTTGTGAGCAGTGAAGCATGGATCCTAGCTAGGGCTGGTTGCTGGTTCTTTTCCCTCAAACCACCATTTAAACAACACAAGAGTTGCACATCTTTTATTAGCCGGAGAGACCAGAGTATTCTTCTGGTGGGTCACGGGCTTGGCTCCCCCCTGCTCCAATTCAAGCACAGTGCTCCGGGTGTAGGACTTTGCAACCTCAACTCCATGGTAATGGGTCATTTGAGGTATTTACTTGTGACTCCTAAGGGTCCAGCCAGTCCACAAGTAAGGGTCTCTCCAGGTGACCCCACGGCAGGTATCTAGGCACCCACTGAAAGCTGCCACCCCCATCTGTGCCATGTTGCTACCCTCCTACGGAAGCCATGGCAAGCCACCCTGCTGTCCCAAAAAACTCCCCAAATGTTTGTTCCAGGAAACAAAGGGAAGAAACCAACCCCTAGCCCGTAAATCTCTCCTCAGTCTGGGAAGCCTCAAAACCCATCTGCTGGATGCCTCTATCCTGCTTGCTTGGCTGAGCCGATCCACACACTCAGCAAGCGCTGGTCTGTCCTCGGCAGACCAGCAGATGTCCCTGTGGTCAAAGGAAATGGCTGGTGAGCCACTGGTTGGTGGAGAGGGGAAAGTGATGATGGAATAAAGGAAAGGAAAAGCCGTGCAGCTGGGGTGGTGAGGACAGACAGCTGATACCGGAGTCGGCAAACACGGGCGTATGGGAACTCATGAATCATGTCGCTCTACAACGCGGCCACAGGTGCCAAATGCCAGACAGTGGCTTTGTTCTGTGCAGCTCATTGTAGCCAGATCGGTTTGATCCCCGGGCTATAATTGCCCAGCAAGGGAGAATGCTCAATCAGTGCCACAGAAGAACTGGTAAATACCTGGGGGGCGGCACTTTTCTGATGTAGAAACTCCCACGTTTTCCCAGTTGTGTGTGCCCGCCGTCGCTGACGTGAACTTGGTCAATTAGCAGAGTCCTTCTTTCCGTTGAGAGGAGCGGATCTTAATGGGGTGTGTGTGCGTGCGTGAGAGGGTGTGTGTGTTCTGCACACATGGCAGCCAGGACTGAACCCAGGCCTGCCATGTTCACTGGAGCCCTGCTGAGCCGACCCAAGCTATTCACTGTTCTGCGGGTATTGGCAGAGACATGATGGTAGCGAGACAGAGCTGTATGACAGTGGCTTGTGCCCGTTCCCTGTCAGTTGGGGGCCTGTTTCCTGCAGACACAAGGAGTCGGCAATTCGTGGTGAACATGACGGCCGGAGGGTGGATGGAGCAGCCTCAGCACAACTGGGAAACAGAGGGAATCAAGCCATCCAGCAGCAACAAGAACAATGGGGAGGGGGGCTGGAAAAGAGGCAAAATCTTGGGATGCCAACAGATGCCAGAGATTCCCTCCCAAAGACCTGCCCTCCCGGCCAGCTCTGACCCACTGCTGCTGGAGGGATGCCAGACCCAGAGAAGGGCCTGCGAGAGGTTGCCATGCAGTCTGGATTAGAGAAGCAATGTGGTCTAGTGGCTATAGCTCAGTGCGACAGCTTCCTGGCTCAGTCATCAGCCTGCTGTCTGAGAACAGGGAAACAAAGCCTTGTCTAATATCAGCTACTGTGGTGGTAAGATCATTTTATCTGCGTACAGCACCTAGCACATAGGGCGTGATCTTGGTCCCTTGGACCTGGCAGCGGGATTAGTTCATGAGTGCAATTAGCTTCCAAATGAAAGTCGTTTTCCAAGCCTAGCCTATTCCAGTATATTTTGGCTTGCCTGGAAAGCCCATGCCAACGCTGCTCCTCTGTCTTACTCAGGGCTTGGATTGAATGCTGCAACGCTAGGAATGGGCTCAACACCATCAGGTGAGGAACGGCTTGATCTCCACTGTGTTGCTTCTGGGAGAATTTGTCTGAAAGCCTGGGATCCTTCCTCATCATTCCAAAGATTTCTCGATTCCTTACCTGATCTCTTGCCTAGAAACAAAAAGACACATTGTTTGTCCCAGTCACTGCAACTTAAATCTTAGTTGCAATGAAAGTGGGGCAAAATTTTTCAAATGAAACTTTTTTCGCCAAAAACGGAAAAAAAAAAAAAAAAAAGGCGGATTTGGGTCAACTGAATGCTTTTGCAAATTTCTGCTGAATTTGTTAAAATTGTTCCAACTGAAAAACTAACTCCCCCCGTCCAAAAAAAAAAAAATCCCAAGAAAGCATAAATGTTTTGTTTCACCATTTTCAGAATGAAAATGTTGACTTTTCTACTTTTTGCTTCATATTTGGCTTAAGTTTTGGTAGAAAATGTCAAAAAGATTTAAAAAAAACCAAAACCCCTCCCTAATTGAAACTGTTTTGTTCCAGTCTGAAATTCATTCCACTTTTTCAGTATGCCAGAAAAAAAAAAAAAGGTCATTTTGGGATGGCTAAAACAAATTAAATTATTTTTTGGTTCAGCTGCTGAAGCAAAAATGATATAAAATAAAGTTTGCCCATCTCCACCTGCAGCCAGAACTGGGGAATCTTGAAATATCATATACAGGGCCCAATCTTGGCAAAGAGAAGAACTATCTTGTGTGGTATAAAGGGCGGGGTGTCATTGGATGTAATGAGATGAAATTGAGAGAAGAGACGTTTAGGTTGGATGGAGCATTCTGTGACTCAAGGCACTGGCTTGGGATTTAGGGATTAAATTCCTTGCTCTGCCACTGACTTTTCTGTACAACCTTGGGTGAGTCATTTAATCTCCCAGTGCTTCTGTTCCCACCACTTCAATGGAGAAAGTCTCTCTCTCTCTCTCTCTCTCTCTCTCTCTCTCTCTCTCTCTCTCACACACACCTTCTGTTTGGTCTGTTTAGAGACACCCATTGACTTCAGTGGATCAGACTGTGTCTTCGCTGAAACAGAAGATGTGTCTTAAATCGGGGCTGTTAGCTTGATGTAGCTAGCCATGGTGGAACCTACACCCAGCCTGCCTCCCCATGAACACCACATCACTCCAGAGTGGGAGCTGAGCCCGGTCCACGGGGAACAGGGCTGCGTTTCAGGCCGCTGGGTCAGCTCTGGGCAAGGATAGGATGTGGAGACGAGACAAAAGCTGAGGCCAGAACACCTGCTGCTGAAGGAAGAAAGCCCAAACACAGCCTGGCTGAGCTATGGTCCCCTTCCTGCTAGTGCCAGGAAGGACTTGCCGGCTTCCCAACTCTGGCTTCGACACCTGCTCCAACCACTCGGCCTGATCCCTCCGTCCCGGGTTGCGACAGACCCACCTTAGTACTAGACCTCAGTGCAGGAGGGTTCCTGGGGACGACCCCCCTCCGTTATTGACCTCACAGCTGCCTTGATGGTTCATGGGCTGGATAACCTTGGAGATGTCGGCTGCTCCTGGACTGGTGGCGACAAGTATGGAAACTCAGCTGGAGAGCTAGCGGTCAACACTCGGCCGGTTTCCTAAACAGCCACAGCTCCCGCTGCCTTCAGCCGGCAGTGCAGGTGTTTCTCTGTCCTCTGATGTTAGCATCCTATTCCAACCCCCCTCGGCCGAGTGCTTGGAGATGTCAGGGGCCTTGTCATTCGGCTTCCCACAGGAGAGGGGATCAGTAACAGAAAGTCTGGGTATGTGCTGTGTGTCACTTGTTTTATTGGCACACACGCTCCAGGCCTGGAATGAGATGGACAAGTCTTTCTCCCAGGAATCTTCACCCACCACCAGCGCTGTGTTCCCGGGCAGGCTCTCTGCCTCCTGAACTGACTCCACTCCGAGCCCAAAGCGGGACGCAAGCTGCAGCTGTTATCACAGCTGTCTCTGTACAAAACCTTGTGTAACCTTTGGGGGGGCTACAGTTCCCTTCATCGTCCTTCTCCTGTGCCTAAACCCCCCCAACTCCCACGGAAAAGCAGCTGGAGACCCAGAATTCAGTCTTTTCTGCCAGGATTGCACAGGGTCAACCTGCCCCCATTCAAGTCCCAAAAGGAATGAACTTAATTAAGTACCAGCTTATAAATCTTATGAGAAAGAATCATAATAAATGATAACAACAGGAAACATTTTACCACCGAACATGGCTATTTTATAATCCCCCAGCCTTATCTTCACAGCTTTGCATAAACATAAATACAGAAAATGAATGGAATAGAAACAGGTCGTTCCCCACAGAAACATGTGGGAAGAAACTCAGTGATCCCGGAGTTCAGACTGAGTTCACCTGAGACTTGGTCTTTGACCACTGAATTTATCATCTGCGGAGTCAAAAGCAACATCTTCCCTCCACATGCTTGGAGGAATCTTCTGCTGGAATCCAGGCAGATTCTGCCTCCTCTTCTGCTGAAATGACTGGGAGCAAATGCTGCCGAAGTGCCTCAGAGTTAGGGAATCCAGGCTGCTTCCTGCTTCCGAGACTCCCACTCACACACGACCTTCTGCACAGTAGCTGCCCTGGCTGTTTCTTGCCCTCATGGCGTTGGATCCCAGCAGCAACAGGGTCAGGGAACCTCTTGGAAAACACCCCCAAAGCTACCAAAAACTTATGGTTGTGGAGTGCTAAATATGTCTGGCAACCGTGATCCAAACACAAGTCACTCCTACCCAGCCCCTCTCAGCAGGTCTCTTAAATAGATATCTCCTTCGTAGGCATGTGGGTTATGCTTGTATAACCTCACACTAACATCAACACACGTGTCTTCTCACGAGTCCACACTTGCATGTCCACAAAGAAAAAGAACTTGGAAAACCATCTGTAATAGCATTACCTGCCACAACACAGTCACTTATCTCCTTCTATCGTATCTGGTCGCCGTAGAAAACCAGACCACTTGTTTAGGTGACTCAATGTGGGTTCCCATGTTTGAAACTTGCGATCTCCCCAAGGCAGTGAAGGATGTCCAGATCAGTCCTGGGATTGCATTAGAAGATTTTATAAACACAAAGGGTAATATCCTAAAGGTATGATTACAACTGACAATCGCCACGCAGGGCATTTAGCAGAAATTAAATGGAGCAAAGGAATTCGTCAAGATCTGAATCCTGGGTGTGCACGTTCTGTGTATCATGAACGTGTGGATTCATGGCGCAGTGACTGACGGATGTACTCAGAACGTTTTTGTTTATGAACTCGCCCCAAGCGGGTTTTTAACAATTGCTCTATCGAAGCCGGCAATCCAGAACATCTAGGACAGAGTGTGCTCACACACTTCAACCAGCACATTTAGAGATGGTTACAGTTTGTACAGACCACGCTCGCGCTGGCAGGTTCCTCTGGGATGGTTTTTCTGCAACACTTGTATAAACAGGAAGAAGCAAAGTCTTTTGGTTATGAAGTTGGCCTGGGATTACTGAGGAATGCTGGGTTCAATTCTTGGCTCTGTCCCAGGTGCGCCATGTCATCTGAGGTAAATCATTTAAATAACAAACAATAAATTAATTAATTAAAAAAAACCCCTAACGTGTCCGTGCCTCAGTTTCTCCATTCATCTGGAGCTCTGAAATGTTAAATTCATTAAGCTGGGGTGATCCGACTCTACAGTGCTGATGAAAGCCATGTAGTTAGATGGTTACAATTTGGGTACTGGGAATCACACATAACTCATGCCATGTGTAAGTACTTAGGGCTTCATTCACAGAAGTCTCAGAATACAGGATGCAGTCAACAGCTATGGAGAAGTACTTACAGAACATTGTTAACACAGCCTGTTTCCAGCAATGATGTGGCCTTTTCTCCCTCTAACTCGCTTTTTGTTAACCCTGAGAACTGTCACTTGCTTTAAATTCAGTGGGACTACAAACACGAGTAAGCGACTGCAGAATTAGATCTTGCAAACTCTGATGAGATTCAGCAAGGACAAATGCAGAGTTCTGCACTTAGGATGGAAGAGTCCCCCGCACTGGGACAGACAGGGGTCAGATTGGCTGGGTAGTGGTTCTGTAGAAAGGACCTGGGGGTTACAGTGGACAAGAAGCTGGATATGAGCCAACAGTGTGTCCTTATTGCCAAGAAGGCTAACGGCATATTGGGCTGTGTTAGTGGGAGCATGGCCAGCAGATTGAGGGACCTGATGATTCCCCTCTATTCGGCACTCATGAAGTCTCTTTTGGAGTGTGGTGTCCTGTTTTGGGCCCCCCACTATGGAAAGAATGTGGGGAAATTGGAAAGAATCCAGCAGAAGGCAACAAAAATGATGAGGGGATTGGGGTACATGACCTCTGAGGAGAGGCTGAGGGAACGGGGCTTGTTCAGAGTGCAGAAGAGAAGAGTGAGGGGGGATTTGATAGCAGCCTTCAACTACTTGAAGTGGGGTTCCAAAGAGGTGGAGCGAGGCTGTTCTCAGTGGCAGTAGAGGACAGAACTAGGAGCAATGGTCTCAAGTTGCAGGGGTGGGGGGTGGGGGTGTGTGTGTGGGGGAGTCTAGTTTGGATATTTGGAAAACCCTTTTCCCTAGGAGGGTGGTGAAGCACTGGATCGGGTTACCTAGGGAGGTGGTGGAATCTC
>ML685777.1:1928129-1968332 GCA_007922175.1 Pelusios castaneus
TGATCAGCCAAACCCTGAGCGTGTGGGCAAGACTCACCAGCCGGACACCCAAGGAAGAATTCTTTGTAGTAACTCAACCCACTCCATCAAATGACCCATCACAGCCATCGACATGGATCCACAAGTAGTCAAAGATTAGTCAATTGCCAAATTCAGCTGTCCCATCACACCACCGTCCTAGTGCCAAAGTTTCTCCTAATATCCAATCTAGACCTTCCCCACTGCAAATTGAGATCATTGCTCCTTGTTCTGTCATCCGTCACCATTGAGAACATCTTAGCTCCGTCCTCCCTGGGATGCCCTTTCAGGTGGCTAAAGGCTGCTATCAAACCCCCGCTCACTCTCCTCTCCTGCAGATCAAACAAGGCCTGTTCCCTCAGCCTCTCCTCATGAGTCATGTGCTCCAGCCCGCTCATCATTTTTGTTGCCCTCCTCTGGACTCTCTTCAATTTGTCCATATCCTTTTTGTAGCCAAATATGGCCTAAAACTGGACACAATCCTCCAAATGTGGCCTCACCAGTGTGAATACAGGGAAAGAATCATTTCCCTCTGTCTGCTGGCCACGCCCCTACTAATGCAGCCCAATATGCTGTTAACCTTCTTGGTAGTAAGGACACACTGTTGACTCCTATCCAGCTTCTTGTCCATTGTAACCCCCAGCTCCTTTCTACGGAAGTGTTCAATTGTACATGATATCAGTTGCCTGAAATGAGATAACAGTATGCAGATATAGCATATAGTTTCTGCTAGCAGTGGGATTTATTTTATTTTTTTGCACGTGTCTTTACTTAAATTGCTGTGGATATCTGCATGAAAATGCAAACCAGAAGCATGATTCTGAAAGTCAAGTCCTCATCTGCAGCTGTTTATGAAGTCACATGTGCGCTCCTGAGGCTTTGATCACATTTGAAGTTCGAATGTTCCAGCTGTGACCCTGCTAGTGGGTGCTGTAAACACGATGTCACAGAGGATTGAACCGGGGTCCTCAAGCCTCTTGTCACCATGTCACAGCACAAGGGGGTCACAACTGTTTGTTTATACTGAGCAGGGCTGGAACGGGCCATGTAGGACTTCTGTGTCCCTGTTCCAGGACAGCAAATCCTCTTATCTAAGACTCAGGGCGGCCTGTCCTCCACCAGATATCTCACCCCAGCGCACATGTGCAATTTACAGCACAGCAAGAGAGTTGAACAAACATGTTTCTGGCATGCTGAGAGAACAAGAAGCAATGGTCTCAAGTTGCTGAGGGGGAGGTCTAGCTTAGATAACAGGAAAAACTTTTCCCCTAGTGGTGAAGCACCAGAATCTGTAACCTAGGGAGGTGGTGGAATCTCCATCCTTACCCGTTTTAAGGGGCAGCTTGACAAAGCCCTGGGTACCCTGGAGATGTTCCTGCTTTAAGCAGAGGGTTGGATTAGATACCTCCTCTGGTCCCTTCCAACCCTCACCTTCTATGATTCTGAGTTGTCCATGAGGCTCCCGTGATGAGCTTGAAGCTGAGAAGAGCTGGGTCTGGAATATCATGTATCTACCCATCTGTAACAGGGTCACCTGCTCCCCCTCCATTTCCTCAAGCTTTTCATCCCATCTTAACCAGATCAGTCTAGAGTCCTCATGTTTTTACCCACCCGTGCTCCTTTATTTACAGTTCCAGAGAGGTAGCCGGGTCAGTTTAGTTCAGCAAAACAAACAAGGAGTCCTGTGGCGCTTTTGAAGACTAACACATTTATTTATTGCATGAGCTCTCATGGCTGGGATTTTACACACGAAAGCTCATGCAATAAATAATTGTGGAAGTCTTTAAAAGTGCCACCGGACTCCTTCATTTTCTGCTTCTAACCAACACTTTCCTTCTAACAAAACTTCCAGCCCCACCTTCCTTGGGGCTTACTCAGGGCTGTTCCCACTTCCTATGGCTCATCCCAGCAGACTGTCTGTGGGTTCTGCCTGCCTAAGGCACACCTCTCCCTCCTCAGCGCCCCCCCCCCCCAAGCAGGCTTTATCCTTTTCTGGGCAGCCACTCAGCTGTGGCCCGTTCCTCCATTACCGCCTTGAAGCAGTTGAGTGTAGCTAGCTGCTGTCTATTCTCCTTAATCAGGGGCCTCAGGGCTGCCTTTCTCCAGCCCGGCCCCTTGGGAAGGGTCAACCAAGGCAGAGGAGGAGGTTTACCACCCTCCATTCTGCCATACCACCCCAAAAGGGAGTCAGAGATGAGCCTGAAGTTTTCAAGCCATTTCACCAGCTAGCTACCTGGAAGAAAAGGGACTTTATGCTCGAACTTGTGGATGGCAGAAAGTTTTGAAATGCAAAACACATCAGTTCCTCTCTCTGTGATTCCTCCCAGGGACACGGTTCTCTGCTCCGATTGTCTGGGCAGCTCTGTCAGGAGGTTGTAGGGCTCTCCTGCTGTAGAGTGTAATGAAACTAACGCACCCAGATAAGGACCCCACAGAATGTCCTTGCCCGGGAGCGGCAGCAAGCAACCCATGCACAGTGCTTTCCGGGAGGGAAAAGAAATGCCAGGCATTGCTTTTTCTGTATTGTCATTGTTCCTGTGGGTTGAAAGGTCCCCTGAATGAGATCTCTACTGAAGTAAAAAAGAACAGTAAGGTAGATGGGAAACAGATGGTGGTGGAGGGAACAACCCACGGATCGGGATGTTCTGAAATACTCAGTGAAACATCAGGTGAAATTTCCCCTTTAAGCTCCCCTTTAAGCACTAAAAGGAGCGAGGCAGGTTCTCCGAAGTGTTTAGCATTGAACTCTGGCAGTTAGTGTCACAAAGGGAGCTGCCCGAGGGCAGAGCACTTTTGGAAATTTGGCCCTGGTTATGAGGGTTGAATGCAGAGCTCTGAATCCCTCTGAAAAGCAGGTCCCAGATTCTCTCGTTTTTAATAGTCAGCGCTGCATTCTGTACCCCTGTGCTTGTGTCATTTGCAGACCTCTATATTGCAAACTCTGGTGTGTCGGTGAAGCTGAGGAACCAGATTCATATTTGGGTGCTCACTGAACCCGGCTTTGCTCAGATTTTTTTCCTCTTCCTTGCTGGGATCATGGGATAGACAGAGTGCTGCACTCTGTGGCCAGCACGCAAGCATACATTTGGCAGACAGGTAGAAAATGGGTCTCATTGGCCAATCACTGGTTTTTATATTATAGGAAAGGGAAAGTAACTCTTCACTTTTCCCCAACATTCGTGATTCTGTAGAGCTCTATTATATCTCCATTTACTCTTCTCTTTTCTAAGATGAAGGGTCCCAATCCTTTTAGTCTCCCTTTAACGCTGGCCTTTTCACCACCATGGGATAATGAATGGAAGTAGACAGCAAACTATACACAGTGACTTCCAGATCTCGTTCTTGGTCATAACAGCTAATTTAGACCTCAGTTGCATACGTCCAGTTGGGGTTATTTTTTTTCCACCGTCCATTACTTTGTACTGATCAACATTCAGTTTCAATAATCACTGTGTTGTCCAGTCACCCAGGTTGCAAGATCCTTCCTCACAAGTCTGCTTTGCATTTCGTCACCTTGATTAATTTTGTAACATCTGCAGTCTTTGCCACTTTGCTGTGAGCTGTTACCCTGCTTTCCTCCATGGTTCCTCAGTGTATTACATATTTTAAAAGGGCAGCCTTACGTGGGGTGAGCTACATAATATTATTTATTATTTGATGGGAGCACCCAAAAGGAGGTAGGAGCTTTTCAAACAATCAAGAAGGAGAGGGTCCTTGCTTGCAATCTAAGGACAAGCAGACAAAGGCACAGAGGTCAGGAGATGGGCAGTTGACTCATTTATAAAGCCAGCTCAATTTAATATAAGCAGCATGCAGAAGCAGGTCTTACAGCAGGATCTTAAATGTGGACAGAATCGCGGCTTCGTAAAGAGACTCCACATCATTTATAAAAGTGTCGCTGGCCCTCGAGAATTAATGGACAGTGTCTGGCTGTTTGCACGAACTCCAGCACCTCGAGTCACGTGAAGTCATGAGAGTCTCTGCTTTCATTTAAAAAAAAAATTAAATGCGTTTTCAACTCTTGTGGTTGCAGAGAAAAACTTGAAAACATGACCCAAGTGCAACCTAAATGCACCAGAGCAGAACCCCAAATGTATTTGAATAAATAATAATGAATAATAAATAACCCCCAAGATTTTTAAGCCAATCTCATGAGTCTGGAGGCATTGGAGTCCTGATCTGTGAACACTTGGGTTTCGCAGTGCTGCTACAGTTGTGGATTCAAACTAAAACCTCAGGTCCGAAACGTTGGTCCGAAATTCCCTGGGCTAAGTGTTCAGAAACCCAAACCCCCACTCAGCCCTGAATTTTGCAGCCTGCCTCTATCACCGCAATAAGAGCAAACTGAAACTGCATGATCCTAATACCTTCCAGCTCTGGCTCTGAATGTCACCCCCTGAGACCAGCTCCGAAGTAGACTCATTTAATGCCCAGTGGCATACTGCGTCTCCGGCAGGAGGGGAGGCCTGGCTGGAGAGAAGGCAGAAAGAACTTTGCTCCCCTGTCATCTAAGCAGTCAGTCACCTACAGGATCCTCTCTTCCTTCTGTTCACTTCAGAGCTGGAGGCTGCTGCACTGAGAACCGTTCTGTAAGTTCCCCATCTTCAAGCGTCTGACGAAGTGGGATTTTCTTCCCCATAAGGTCATGCGATAAATAAATGTGTTAGTCTTTAAAAGTGCCCCAGGAATCCTTGTTTGCTTGGCACAAAAGGGGTGGCAAATACAGTCTCCCCAGTTCCCGTCCCATCCTCTCTGCCCGCACTCTGAGGAATGAGCTGTAGACGGCGCTGTTGCTCTGCCCGAAAAAAAGTGCTTTATAGCTGCTGTCTCATCTCTTCCCCCCACCTCTCCCCCAGCCTGCATTAAATAAAAGCAGAGAAGCGAGTCTGTCTCTGTGAACTTGGTGTTGGAACTGAGACATAAACGGTAAAGAGACATTGGGAGGCACCCCCACGCCGTGCGGGAGTGGGCCGGGATTTACGACTGAGCAGCAGCGGCTGGTCCTTCCCAAGAGCTTTGCCTGTAGTCCCTCGGGGTGGGCAGGAGGCTGATTAGTGTAATTATTATTAGCTGCCAAAAATGTGGTCTGCAGCAGCTCAAATGGAGACGGTCGCTGCACATCTGCTGTGCCTTTGGGGGCAGATGCAGAAGGAGCAGCGCAGAGACATCCAGGGCCGAAGCCCCAGGACACTGTCAAGGGCCCTTGGCATCTTTCTGCCACTCCAGTGCCCCTGGGGAGCGTTCTCGCCATGAGGGATCCCCCAAGTAGAGCAAAATGGCAGCTGTAGCCTCACACCGCCCCCCGCTTGCAGACCAGCACATAGGCTGCGTCTACACTGGTAAATTAAGTCGACTTAATGTGCCCTGCGTCTACACTACACTTTGCTTAAGTTGACTTAAGAAAAATAAAGTCGACTTAATGAAAATTAAGTCAACTTTATTAAACCGCTTTTCTACTCGACCTAAGGTTTAATTCGACTTTCTAAAGTCGAATTAAGCCAGTGTAGCCCTGGGGTAGCCATAAGTCGACTTAGGGCTACTCCAGGACTACACCAATGCCATCCCTGCTGGTGGCGGGTGCACAGGGGGAGCCTGGCATGCCCCCCAAAATAAAAATAATTGTTACCATCATACTTTTCACCTCCAGAGAGATTTTGTTCAGATCATAAGGTGATTTACAATCAGCAGCTAATTAAGCCACACAACGTGCATGTAAGGATGGTATATACAGTAGGGTTCACTTCCCTCACAACTGAAATACGGCCACCCCTTGGGAGAAACAGTGGCTGGGGAAGGGACTGATTTTGCAAGGTGCCAAGTGCCTCCCCGTCAGCCAGGAGACTCTTCAGTGGAAGTTAAGAATTCCCAGAATTCCTCGGGAGAAGCTTGGCAAGATTTCGTGGTGGATTTGGAGCAGCGATGGCATGAGGCGAGGCCTGACTTCTCCCTGCACTGGCTTGAAATAAAGAGGAGACCTGCGAGGTTAAAGTCTGAATCGCTGTCTTGCAGTTCCAGCCTCGGTAAGCTCAGGGGGTAAGGAAGACCATCATCGAAAGAGGGAAAGGGGGAAGGGAGAACCGAGTGACTGCAGTTTTCTTTTCTCTGGGAAGACCAGCCTGAACACTCCTACCATTGTGGAAAGGGTTAGGACCGGCCGTAGGGAATTTCTATTTTATAATAACTGGGCAGCTGGCCACAGGATTTAGGAATCAAGGAGTCAAGCAGTCAAACCTGTTATTGAAGCCATGAGCCTGTAAACAGCTTTGGCTGGAACGCACCAATGTACAGCTAACAAAGGGAAGCGGAACGGAAACCGTTCCTGGCTAAGCGGTGACCATCAGCTGGGATGGCCCTGCTAGAAAACCATTAACTCAGCTCTGGTAAACAGGTGACATATGTCAGGTACCAGATTGGGCAAGAGAGTTTGGAGCATTTCATTGGTCAGAACTGTTATTTAGTACCCAAATAAGCTGTAAACATCAACAGAGGCGGACTGATTATCTGCTGTATATTAAGTATAATCTAATCATGTAACCTGAGTATTAAGGATACAGAAACCTTGTAGGGATTTCGGCATGATATAATCTGTCGTATGATGCATGCACCTGTTGCATTATGGATATGTATTTAACATGTTAGAAAGTAAATATGTCTTGTGAATTCTGTATTTGGGGCTTACTTGTATGGGTGTCCAGGGAGACGTGTCGTGACTACTTCCCACAAGGTTGGATGTACAAGCGGAACAAGCATTGGGTGACTCTACACTTGTAAATTAAGTCAACTTAAGCTTGCTTAAGTTGACTTAATTTACTCTGCGTCTACATTACACTACACAAGCTGCTTAAGTCAACTTAAGGAAAATAAATCGACTGAATGAAAATTAAGTCAACTTTATTAAACCTCCTTTTAGTTTGACTTTAGGTTTAAGTCGACTTTTTAAAGTCGACTTAAGCCAGTGTAGACCTGGAGTAGCCCTAAGTCGACTTAGGGCTACTCCAGGACTCCCCCCCTGCCCTCCTTGCCAGGGGGGGGAGGGACAGGGGGAGCCTGGCACTGGGCAAGGGGTGCCTCCCTGCCCCCGTGGACCTGTCCAAGGTCCCCCTAGCCCCTAGAAGTCAACCTAGGCATCCAGTGTGTGTGTCCCCAAAGTAGACTTTAAATTTAGGTGTAGACATGCTAAGTCAACTTAAAGTTGACTTAGTTAAGTCGACTTAGCTAAAGTCGACCTAAATTTACAAGTGTAGACATAGCCATTGTGATTAAAGGTACCGTTTACCCTTCCTGCTCCTGGGGCGACCTGATCCTTGTCCTCCTTTTCTTTTCCTTCTAACAACGGCCACATCAGGTCTGTGACCCCGCAGCACCCTCCAGCTCTGTGGTGTCGCAGTGGTTCAGCACCAAACGAAAGGCAAGAGCCCCGAACACTGAGATATCTCATCTGAGTAACAATCCAGCCCCCTGCTCAGTTATCTTCCAAGATCTAACAGGATCCTAGTATGTTAAGCACATGCTGGGTGGGTTACTTCTTGTTCTGTGAGAGCAGATAATAGACTAACATGGCTACCCCTTTGGAATTTGTTCTTTTAATACTCGCCTCTTGACTTATAGCAGAAGGCAGAGCAATAAAAGGAGTAATATTTTGCATTATGGCAGAAGTCCCCAAACTGTGGGGCCTGCCCCCCCAGCAGGGCATGGAAGAATGTTTGGCGGCATGCCTGGGCCATCCCCCATGGGGGGCCGGGAGGGAGCGCTACCCAGCCTTACTCTGACCCGAGATCTGCTTTGGGCCCAGCTACGGCCTCTGTCCCCGGATCAGCCATGGCCTTGGTGCCTGATCCCAGCCACACAGCCTGTCCCTCATCCTTAGCCTCGGGACAAGTGAGACCCTGCTCCCAGCCTCAGAGCACCCACTGCATGGCCCCCAGCCCTGACCGCTGCCCCTCGTCTATGGAGAAAAAGGGGCAGGGCAGGAATGGAGGTGACCACTGCATTCTGGAATATCGAATATCATTTAACACTTTGATACCCCATTCCCCCTTTTGCCCTGAGAAATGCATCACGTTCTTTGGATAGAGAACCAAAGATTGCTCACGTGGAGAAAGTGGTAACCATGGGGCAAATCTCTCCTATTATGAAAGACTCCAAAGGATCTTTAAAACCCTCAAAGGATGTCAGTTTATTTGACAGACCCCCCAATCCAGTAAAGTGGAGTTCAGCTCACCTGCTGCAGAAGAATTAATGGCTATGTCTATAAATGGCAAATTAAGTCGACTTAAGGAGGCTTACATCGACTTACACAAAGCCACGTCCACACCAGGCTTTCAGTAAGTCGACTTAAGAAATTCTCTAAGTTCACTTAATGAAAGCTTAAGTCGGCTTACTAAGAACTGCGGAGTAGGTTGACTTAAGCCTGCGTAGGTCGACCTAACCCTTCTTTAGGTCAACCTACGCCCAGTGTGGACGTTTAAGTCCACTTTGTTAAGTCAATCTAAAGGCAGTTAGGTTGACTTAACAAAGTGGACTTAGTCCACGTCCATGGACACCACTTTGCTAAGTCGACTTAATAAGGTCGACCCAACTTTTCCTAGTGTAGACATAACCTCTGAGACTTAGCACTTCCCCCCCCTAGATCCCACCTTAACACTGAGTTTTATGAGCCTCGGGACTGAAATCATTTTCCTCAAACCACTGTTTGAAACCTTGGCAAAGCCAGCTGTGTCGCCCTCTCTCATTAACCGACAGCCATGGTGCCGTACGTTCTTGATCAAGCTCTCAGTGAAGTCACATTGACTTCAGTGGGTTGTTTGATCAGTCCCTTCATGGAGCTGGTTCAACTCCAAAGGTAATACACTCAACAGCTAAAGGACAGGCTATTGCTCCTACACTTGGAGGGCCAGATCTTCAACTGGTGTCAATCATAGAATCATAAAACATTAGGGTTGGCAGGGACCCCAAGAGGTATCTAGTCCAATCCCCATCTCAGAGCAGGACCAACCCCAACTGAACCATCCCAGCCAGGGCTTTGTCAAGCCAGCCCTTAAAAACCTCAAAGGATGGAGATTCCACCACCTGCCCAGGTAACCCATTCCCGTGCATCACGCCCTTCTAGTGAAAATGCTTTTCCTAATATCTAACCTAGACCTCCCACACTGGAGCTTGAGACCATTGCTCCTAGTTCTGTTATCTGCCACCAGTGAGAACAGCCTCGCTCCGTCCTCCCTGGGACCCCTTTTTGGGTAGTTAAAGGTGCGATCAAATCTCCTCTCATTCTTCTCTTCTGCAGACTAAACCAGCCCAGTTCTCTCAGCCCCCTCCTCATTTTTGTTGCCCTCTGCTAGACTCTCTCCAATTTGTCCACATCCTTCCTGTAATGGGGGGCCCAAACTGGACCCACTATTCCAGATGTGACCTCACCAGTGCCAAATAGAGGGGGATAATCACTTCCCTCCATCTGCAGGAGTGGGCAAGAGGCTCTGTGTCCTGCATTGTGCAGGAAGCCAGACGAGATTATCATATTTATCCCTTCTGATCTTAAAATCTATGAAGCTTTGCTGGGAACGCTGCTACTAATGCAGCCCTGTATGCCGTCAGCCTTCTTGGCAATAAGGGCACAGTGTTGACTCATAGCCAACTTCTTCTCCACTGTAACCCCCAGGTCCTTTTCTGCAGAACTGATGCCCAGCCAGTTGGTCCCCAGTCTGCAGCAATGCCTGGGATTCTTCTGTCCTCAGTGAACGACTCTGCACTTGTCCTTGTTGAACCTCATCTGATTCCTTTTGTCCCAATCCTCCAATTTGTCTTGGTCACTCTGTATCCTATCCCTACCCAATAGGGTATCAATCACTCCTCTCACCTTTGTGTCATCTGCGAACATGCTGAGAGTGCAATCCACCCCATCCTACAGATCATTAATGAAGATGTTGAACAAAACCAGCCTCAGCACCGAGACCTGGGGCACTCTGCTTATTATCGGCTCTCAACTAGACATTGAGCCATTGATCGCTCCCCGTTGATCCCAATGACCTACCCAGCTTTCTATCCATCTTATTGTCCATTCACCCAACCATACGTCTTTAGCTTGCTGATAAGAATACTGGGGAGACTGTAACAAAGGCTTTGCCAATGTCAACGGAGCACAGGCGTATCGAATTCCATGGTTTTAGGGTGACTCTCAGCAGAAACCCAGATACTCAAATGAATTAACAGCTCCTCCTGCTGGTGCGATGGTGATACATGACACGGCCATGTTCATGTCACTGCAATTGGAAGCTCACAGCAGTTTGTTTCTTCTTACTCACTATTTGTATTTTGGTAGATAAGAGTCCAGGAGCCTCTGTCCTGAAGCAGGACTAGAGGCTGAACAAATGCAAAACAAACAGTTGGCTCTTGTCCCTTAGAACATAAGATCAGAAATGGCAGGAGAACGCACCAAGCCAGAGGGGGGCGCGTGAGGGAACTACCCTGGAAGCTTTCTACTTTCCCCCATGAACATAAAGGGAACCAGCAACATCAGACACTATTCCATTTATTTCCCCAGAGGCCAGGAGAATGCTGATTTTTATTTTCATTTATTACAGCTGATCAAAAATTAGAATTTCCATTCCAAGGAATATTGGGATGAAAAGCTGAAAGAGGGAAATTTTTCCCGGAAAAGAAAATGGAGTAACAATTGGAAACGATGAAATGTTTTGGTTTCTTTCAGTTCAGCTTTAAATTGCATCTGCCTTGTCTGCTGCAGTCCAGATGGAGAGGGTTTGTCCAGTCAGGGAGCTTGGCCCA
Organism: Pelusios castaneus; assembly: GCA_007922175.1. Lineage (NCBI taxonomy): Eukaryota > Metazoa > Chordata > Testudines > Pelomedusidae > Pelusios > Pelusios castaneus. The sequence goes on from ML685777.1 coordinate 1,938,927, forward strand.
CAAAAGAGAATGCATCAGTCATCCAGGCTACAATTGCCAGCGGACCCTCAAGCAATTCTGGCTGACAAGGACTAATGTCAAACTAATACAAAATGTTTGACAAACCTAAAATGTTTTGAGCCAGGTCAACTTGACCTGAAATGAAATATATCACCCAGATTTTCCCAATGGAAAACTGAAATATTTATGCAAGATTGAAATTTTCCCAAAAAACATTGACAGAAAATTTCTGATCAACTCTGATACGTATTAAAAATATATTCCTAGGAAAAGTATCTCCCATTTTCTTAATATGGATGTGTTGTGTCTGCTTTACTCTTTTGGACTGGATTTTCAAAAGCATTTGGTGGGGCCTAATTTGATGTTTGTTGAAATGAATGGTATTAATTTCAGTGGGAACATAGCTATGCCAATTTTGGGTGATTATGGAAATCCCATCTTTTATCTTTTTGAGTTGTATATAGACTGTCAGCTTACTGAAACGCACTGTCTGTGGCTCGTCACATGCTGCTTCTGGGTTAGCAAAATAGTCAAAAGTTTTCCCCGATTTCCCGTGTTTCCATGCTCATGTATAAAGGCTACACTTTGTAATATTCAGAATTTGCCGAACAAGAATTACTTGTGAAAGAAATTCATGCATAATTCCAAATACTGAATATTTTCAAGAGTTTCACTGTCTGTTTCATAGACACTAGGGTAACAAAATGCGAGAAGGGAATAAAGCAATATTCATTTTTGTGACTGACTCAGCTAGCTCTAGTGTCTACTGTTTTTGGTTAGCTCTGAAATGAAAGCTTGTGCTATTACCCTCTGAAGACCTGTAGTTATGGAGACCGTAGCCATTTTTCTACTTGGTGTTGGAACGCAGTAACACTTATGTATTCTAAGAATAGTTTCAAGACCTAACAACAAACCATGGGCAGTAGATTTATAGAATCATAGGCTATGTCTACACTATAAAAAGTTAGGTCGACTTTGTTAAGTCGACTTACTAAGGTCGACTTTAAGTCGACTTAAAATCGACCTTATTAAGTCGATTTAACAAAGTGGTGTCCATGGACATGGACTAAGACCACTTTGTTAAATCGACCTAACTCCTTTTAGGTCGACATAACAAAGTGGACTTAAGCGTCCACATTGGGCTTAGGTCGATATAAAGAAGGGTTAGGTCGACCTAAGGAGGCTTAAGTCGACCTACCCCGTGGTTCTTAGTAAGTCGATTTAAGGAATTTCTTAAGTCGACTTAATGAAAGCCTAGTGTGGACGTGGCTTTGTTTAAGTCGACTTAAGTCTCCTTTAGTCGATTTAAACTGCCAGTGTAGACATAGCCATACATGTTAAAGATGCAATAAGCCTATTAGCTCATTCTCCCTTTCCATTACAGTTTGGTTCCCCACAGAATAGTCCCTATTTGGTTGTTTAGTCTAATTCTGAATGTCTAAAGTGATGGCGCTTTCATTCCTTCTCTTGACAGACTCCTCAACAGCTCAGTAGATCTCATCATTAGGATGTTCCTTTTGTTCTTTCCGCAGCCCTTTAGGTAATCCTGTCCTTAAACCGAAAGGGTCTCAAATGTGCAACTTACAAAAATTTTGCTTCCTGAGACCAGGGTTCTTGTAAGTTTCAACATCAAGCCTGCTCAAAAGAAGGGAGACAGAATGGAGGATGAAAGGTTGAACTGACATTGCCGTAACAACAGTGAATCAAACATAGCTAATTTTTGGCCTGTCAACCCTGACATTATGCACCTTCTAAGAGAAATTGCAGCTGACCTGATTAGTACCCTTCATCTGATCTCCACTGGTTTCTACTGCTCTCTTTTGGTTCTGTTTGGAAAACTGGTACTTTCAGGAATCCAACAGATCCATTTTTTTATGTTCCAAAAACATAATTGCCGGTTGGAACCAGCTGAAACTGTTCAACTGGAATTTCTGTTAGGGGTTATTTGATACCTAAAAATAATGAAACCTTTAGAATTAATCTATCTGGGATCTCAGATCTTTAGTTGATGAAGAAAAATGTGAAATATTCTTTGATATTATTGAAACATTTCACTTTTCCCTCAAACCAAACACACATCTCATGTAGAAAGAGGAAGTCCCTTGTAGCACTCATAACTTTTAGGCTCACCATGCAAGCTGATACTTCTTACTTATCATGGGACACAATACCTGCTGTTTAGTGCAGAACTTGAAGAGCACTGAACTGGAAGTCTTAATTTAGTACCGCATACTTGGGATTAGAGACTTGTTTGTCCCATAGCTTTCTATGAGGGGCATGTCTCAGGCATCTCTGCAGTATTTGTTTTCTAACCACTCCAATCTCTAGAGTGGTTCTCGTTGTTTGAACAGGTGTGTATGATTTTGGAGCAAATTTGCAATACAGTGTAAGTTAATATTTTATCTAGTATTGTTTGAAGTAGGGCTGGATCAAAAATACAAGCCCCTTTGCAATGGACCAGTGAAAGCTGGCCCAGCCATGCCCTTAAATTGAAAGTTTGATTGATGTAATTACAATTTCCATCACAGTATCATTGGCTCATCCCACTGGTCCTGAAGAATCTTAGACCCCAGGATCCCACCCACAGAGAGAATTAGGCAGGAGAAAGCCAGATGTCTGGGCTAAAGTAGGTCTTTGGTCCTTTGTGCTCCAGGGTTGAGATCCAGCCATGGTGTCAAAAGCTTAATGATATCACAGTGTACTCTGGATTCATTGATCTTTGCAACCAGAAACAAACTCATTTGGATTCACCAATCCCTACTGTAATCCTGACTTGGTAGCCTCCTCTTCACAATCATATTATGATGTGTCCATGTGACTCAAGAAGCCCTACAAATGGAACTCACTCACTTATCCCTCTGTCTCACTACAGCACTCACCATCTGAGGGCCAGCCATCAGCAAAGTCCATCTTTAATCTTCTCTTCTTCCAACCTGATCAATGTTGATGGCATTCCATGGGTATATAACAAAGACGTTTGTGAATTGTAATTTACAAAGCTCTAAAGCAGTAGGTTAATCATGTCAGTTAGGGGAATAATATCTAGAGATGTGCTCTAGCGTCTCCTAACTCACAATATTCCCTCCAATGTATGATCATCAGAAGGCAAAACAATCCTTACAATGCACCAGAATTGTGCAATGGTGTTCAATGAAGGGAAAATTCTTTCCCAGCTGACACCAATATTCAGCTTCTACATTGAACTATTGAAAATTGATGTTCTTTGGTACCACTTTAGGACTAAATGTTACAAAGTAACAACAAGAGAAAGGGAGGTGTGGTTATGCAGATTAGCCTCTTGTACTGGCTCCTTAAAGGTACAATGCCTCTAATTCAGGCACATTCCCAGTTCCGTTTCAACTCCTGCACTTCCTCTCAGATGACTTCCCGAGAAGTTTTCTGAGGCTATTTCTGCTCCTAGTGTTGAAGCCTTGTTAGGGCTATAAAGACAGAATACAGTTCCGTGTTTTGTTGATTGCATTTTTCCTGAATCTGTCTCACAATGACAATATGTCTGTGGTGCTCCAACCTGATCTGAATCTACACTGGATATTGTCTTGATAAGCTGACTGGCCACATACAAGTGAGGATTGTACCAATAAAGTGCTGCATGCATCTTTCAGAGCTACCCCTTCTGTAGATCCATCTTAACTCTTTAGTGGAGCTGGTGCTGATGTTGACGCCATGAATAGCTTTTAGGGAGTCATAACACAACTTTGTGTTGTTAGTATTGGTGCAATGATGTATTTCTGATGCTTTCTTTTCCTACCAGTTACCCTGTAGAACAAGAAGCTGTCTTTGAGCCTTGACTTGCAGGTACTTGAATTTGTTTGTCTTTGACATTGATTCTTTGACATTTTGCCAAGACATTAATGCACAACATTCTTTTCCTAGAGAATCTCTTTGATTTCATCATCATTTTTGCCAAACCAATCCTGTGCAGTCTTTACTTTTTGTCTAGAGTTTCTCCTGAAGCCTGAAAGATGGCCCATTTGAATGTACTTCACTTTTTAAGTGTGTCATTGAGTGATTATGAAACACCATACTTATTTTCCTCTGAGTTTTCCATTATTTTTGTTGATGAAGTGGATGTCTCTATTTATCTACATATGTCTCTACTTATCTGCATTGTTTCACTGAAAAGCAACAACATGAAAATTAAAAACGGGTCTGATCATCCTGTGGTCAGTCCAACAGTTTGCGCCTTAAATTGCTCGGGTGTACTTGATGTCCCAGAGATCTCTTTGCCATGGAATAACAAAGCCATCCAGGTGTCAGTGCTTTGATCTCGGATGTATCCATGAAGTTTGATATTGATTAGCTTGCCTGAAGATTGTATTGATAGTAATGAGCTCATACTCAGCTCATGAGACATTGGTATCCATTTTTTGACTCCGTTGCTCTTTATCTCTCCACTCCAAGCCATGCATTAAAGCCTCCCAGAGGGATGAATTTGTCTTCATTGGGTTCAGATTTAATTATATGATATCATTAGAATCCAAATCAAAATAGAACTGCTCTGTTATTTCTTCAGCGCGGTTCATGGAAGTACGGATAAGCGCTGCAAATTTCCAACTGGAAATCACAGAATCATTAGAGGCAATCATTTTTGCCTAAGTCTAAGCAGTTTTGGAAGGCAGTTTTTAATAGCAAAACCAACGTCATAAATTCTGCCTTCCTCCTCTGGTTTCAGCCATCGTCTGCAAATCTGCCTTTTCTGAAGGCAGCTATGCTAGTGATGGATTAGCAAATTCCCTTGCATGTAATGTACCTCCTTCAGCTCCTGATATGTTATCCCGATGCATTAGGGTCTGTATGTTCCATATCATCGTGGAGAGAGTTCTTGGTGTTCTCACAGAATGACCATCTCACAGGATGATCCCCAAGTCGTGGTGATTGGGCCAGATTAAAGTTGGTCAGGCAATGTCTAGGGCACCTTTTCTAGTCTCTTCCCTTTGTAGCATGAACAGTGCCGTCCTGAGAAAGGGTGCTCAGTCATCTGGAGTGTTGCTGAACATCCTCACTCCCCAGGATTCAAGGATGACCAGAGCCTCAGGTCATCGGTGGGCAGGTTTAGAACTATGCCACCTGGCTGGTGATTTCACTGCTTGCACATCGTTGCTTGGGGCTTTCTTTCTTAATGATGCCTGTGTGTGAGGATTTTTAAGTGAGAAGACCAAAGGGATAATCTTTCTCTCTTAGATGTTGGCACTGAAGGCCAGTGGAATGACAGTCGCAACGACGAGGAACTTCGTTAGATGATGTCATTGATGTCTTTTGTTCCTTGTCGAATCTTTTTTGATTGCTACAGTGCTTTTCCAGTCCTCGGGACATAAGAACATAAAAATGGCCAGACTGGGTCAGAACAATGGTCTGTCTAGTCTAGTATCTGGTCTTCCAACAGTGGCCAATGCAGGACACTTCAAAGGGAATGAAAAGAACAGACAAATTAACAAGTGATCCATCCCCTGCTGTCTAGTCACAGCGTCTGGCACTCAGAAGCTTGGTGACATCCACAGCATGAGATTGCATCCCTGATGGGCTTGGCGAATAGCCATTGATGGACCTATCTTCCAGGAACTTATCTCACTCTTTTTTCAAACCCTGCTACACTTTTGGCCTTCACAGTATCCCCTGGCAAGGAGTTCCACAGGCTTACTGCGAATTATGTGAAGAAGTTCTTCCTTTTGTTTGTTTTAAGACAGCTGCCTGTGAATTTCACTCGGTGACCCCTGGCTCTTGTGTTAAGTGAAAGGGTAAATAACACTTCCCTGTTCACTCTCTACACAGCATTCATGGTTTTATAGACCTCTGCCAGATCCTGCCTTAGTAATCTCTTTTCCCAGCTGAAGAGTCTTTTAAATCTCTCCCCTTACAGTAGCTTTTCCATAGCGTTAATCATTTTTGAGGCCCTTCTCTGTACCTTTTCCATTTTTTACTCTATCTTTGTTGAAATGAGGTGGACGGAACTGCATGCAATGTTCAAAGTGTAGGCATACAATGGATGTATCTAGTGGCACTATATTTATTGTCTTATTATCTATCCCTTTCCAATGATTCCTAATATTCTGATACTCTTTTGATTGCCACGCACGCTGAGTAGATGTTTTTGGAGGACTCTCCTCAGTGACTCCAGGATCTCTTCTTGAGTGATAACAGCTCATTTAGACCGCATTATTTGGCATGTATGGTTGAGATTATGTTTTCTAATGTGTACTTCTTTACATTTATCAACATTGAATTTCATATGTCATTTTGCTGCTCAGTCACCCAGTTCTGGGAGATCTCTTTGTAACTCTTCACAGTCTGCTTTGGACTTAAATATCTTGTGTAATTTTGCCTCATCTACAAATTTTGCTATCTCATTGTTTACTACTTTTTTCCAGATCATTTACAAATATGGGAAACAGTACTGATCCCAGTACAGATCCGTGGGGGACTCTGCTATTTACCTTCCTCCATTCTGAAAACTGATCATTTATCCCTACCTTTGTTTCCTGTCTTTTAACTAAATACTGATCCAGGAAGGACCTTCCCACTTATCCCATGACTGCTTAGTTTGCGTAAGAGACTTTATCAAAGGCTTTTTGGCCGTCCACGTACACTGTATCCACTGTATCCACTGGCTCACCCTTGCTCACATGCTGACCCCCTCAAGGAATTCTAGCAGCTTGGTGATGCACAGTGTGGAGGGCGTCTTTGGTATCATATCCCCCACAAGGATGTTAAATTTAATTACATTATGGTCACTATTTCCCAGCGGTTCAACTCTAGTCACCTTCTGGCCAGATCCTGTGCTCCACTTTAGGACTAAATCAAGAATTGCCTCTCCTCTTGTAGCTTCCAGGCCCATGTGCTCCAGACGCCTAGGAAAGGTCTCCTCTGCCTGTCCGCCAAAGCAGACTTAGTATGAGGGGGGCAGACATTTTCCCTCGTGACGACGCTCCACTCGCTTTAGTCCACCCTTCCCTCCCAACCAAGGGAGTGCCCTTGATGTGTCCATTGCCACATACAACTGCTCTGAGCCACAGCGCCATAGCAGGGTGCAGGGGCCTGCACACGAGGGGAAGCAGGGACAGACCGCTCCCCTCCCGCCAATATTCATCCAAAAATATATATTTCTCCTCCAGTCCCGACCACTGCTCCAGCCTCGGCCCGAGCCCTGTATGCTTCTCCAGCCCCTGGCTGCTGCTCTCACGTGCCCCTCCAAAAGCGGTCACAGCTCAATTCCTGCACACGTGCCCCTGCCTGGGTGAGACGTGAGGACTCATGAGAGACCTTCCCAAAGGCTATCAGAGGTACTTTTCTCCTTCTACAGGCCTGACCCCTACATATGGAACCAAAAAGAATTGTCACAGAAGAACAATCGATCCAGTTGAATAGACCCAGATCCAAAGGAGTTCATGACCCATTGGGGTATGACTATGACCATGGGGGTGGAACCTTATTACAGCACTTAATTAAGCTTAAGTGATCTATGCCACTGATTTTTCAACTAGAAGTGGTCTTCTAAGCTCTTCAAATGGACCATTAGCATACTGAGCAGAGATAGATATATATTATTCATCCAAGCAGAGCTCCTTAGGCCATGTCTCTGCTATACACCTGTATCAGGATAATTACATCACACAGGGATGTGAATACTCCAGACCAGACATAGTTATCCTGACCTAATCCCCCACATAGACAGATATATGTTGACGGGAATGCTTCTCCGGTTGATCTAGCCACTGCCACTAGGGGAGGTGGATTAGCGAGGCTGACCAGAGGAGTGTGCTGTAGTGCTGTACGTGAAGACAAGCTCTTAGTCTTCTTCCCCCATCTGTTATCTGAAATCGAGTCACTCCCCACCTCCAATATTACTAAGAATTTCTAGAGGTGGTTCCTTTGAACATTCACAAGAGAGGCTTTTTAAGGAAGTCTAGACAGTGCTTTTCAAGGAGGTATATTCTGCCAGATTCACAACCTCTCAGCTATCTGCATGTCTTCTTCTTGGGAGTTCTCTCTCGTTTAAAGCCCAAAGTGCAATAATAAGAATGCAACGTTTACATTAATCACCTTTCTTGCTGAAGGACCTCAATGATCTCTGGAAGTGATCTTGAAACAGAAAGTCATTTCACCCGCCAGTGAAATGCAGCCGCAGCACTTGCTTCATAGCTCACAGCAATATTCTGCAGCAATTTCAGAAAGAAGTGAAATGAAGCTGTAGGATGAATTTAATTAGGTATTTAACTGAATACGCATGAGAAATTCCGCAGGTGTTGATGGGACTTATGCACATGTTTAAGGGCTTTACTAAATTGGGCCCTTAGAGGAAGCAGGTTTAGAGCTTATTTCAAATGGAACTGGACCAAGAATCTTACATGCCTTCTCTTGCAAAGTTACACAGAATCTTACTGATTTCAAGTGAATAACAGTTAAAGGAGGGTCCCTCAAGGAGCACAGCACCTCATTTGCTGCTTACTAGGGTATAACACGAGAAAAAATTCCCTGTCCCTGTCTCCTATAGCTGTGCTGTGTTCTGTATGGAGGTTTCTTCTCCAAATATTGCTTTGAGCCAACTCTTAGCTAGCTCATGTGATAGACAAGATCCCGGCCCATAATTGCATGATTAACAATGATATTTGCAGAGCCAGCAACTGGGTTCTTTGACCTGCCCTAGAGCCCCACTGCCTTGGAGTGTAACAGCACCGGAGCAGGGAAATATTAACCACAGAAAAAAGGCAGGGTTTGTCAGATCAAAGCAAATAAACTTGATGATACCCAGAGATTAAATTGTCTAAGGATGATAAACACAGTCATAAAAGTCTCTAAGAATAAACTGGAACTCAGTTGCTAAGGAACTTTCAGCCACTTGAGAATAGTGTGTGGTCCAGGGTGATTAGCACAAAGGGCGACGAGACTAAGGAGCATCCCGGGTTCAAATGTGGGAGTGAGTTACTGCATGACCTGGGGTAAGTCACTTCTGGCTCTCTTTATCCTTTCCCAGCCAGCTCAGCTGCACAAAACTGGTTCGAATGGTAAGAGCTAGGCATTGCTCTCTGTTGCTTTTCTGGGTCTAGATTCTCAGCCGGGGTAAATTTCTGCCATTCCCCTGACTTCACTGAATCTAAGCTGATTTACACCAGCGGAGGATGTGGGCCATTATCTCCCCGTGCTTTACAAACATCAGTGAACCAACCCTGGACAGGACAGCCCTGCAAGGCAAATATTCTTATCTCCCATTTCATAGGTGGGGAGGCAGATAAATCTCAACTTCAGATTTCAGCCAACTTCTTGAACAAGAAGGAAGGAGCAGGGTCAAGGGGCTAGCATAGCTCTCCAAATTAGCTTGAAATAAATAAGTTCATGGTCAGTGTGTTCTTTCACGAGCAGGTTATGATGGTTTCAGAAACTCTACGTGCCACGGATGGGATCAAATGTTGCTAACTTACTATTCACAGCAATGTGTTGTTTCCCCGCTCAAGGTCAGCCTTTTAAATAACTAACGAAGAAATAGTGCTTTCCCCAGCAGATTTTTGGTAAACAAGAAACAGACAGAGCAAGGACGTTGTGTAAGCATTAAAGCTAACTCATAGAGATTTTAGACTGAGGATGACATTCATCCCTGTACAGAAAGCCAGCAAATGACCTTTGGGCCCCTTTGTGGCACCAAACCAGTTGCTGGCCCTCTGCTTTGAAATGAATTTCCCACTGTGCACACTCTAAGCAGTCTTTTATATTCTGGAGTTGTCTGATCCTCAAGAACATCTCCAAAATCAGCAAAATCAAGCAAATAATTGGGAAGGTCATCATATGCTTCAGGTGCTGGGCTAGAATTGAGGAAACTTAGGTGGAATTCTTAGTTCTGCCACAGACTCCTTGTGTGACAGGGTAAATCCCTTCATCTTGTTGAGGAGGATGAAAGGTTCAGGGAAGGAGAACAGCACACTGGAACGAGAGACATGATCCCATGGTTGGGACCCTCCTTCTAGAGGCTGGCATGATATTCCCTCGCACTGAGGCTATCTCTCTGGGGGAGGGTAACCAGTTATTAGGAAGAATCAGGTGATAGTAATGGGGGTTCAAGCATTAGAAACATAGAAAACTGGGTTTGTGATGATTGGGAGAAGCACATGTTATGTCTACACTTGTTTAGTTAAGTTGACTCTGTTAAATCGACTTAACAAGGTTGACTTTAAGTTGACCTTGTTAAGTTGACTTAACGGTAGACATAGCCATCCACACTGGCTTTAAGTTGACTTAAGAAATTGATCTAAGGCTTAAATCGACCTTTCAGAGGTGGTGTTATTAAGTTGACAAGCTGTTAATAAGTCGACTTAAGAAGCGCTTAAGTTGACTTAATAAAAACCCAGTGTGGATGCGGCTTTGTGTAGGTCGACCTAAGCCTCCTTAAGTTGACCTAAGTTGCCAGTGTAGACACACCCATGGTGACCTGCCTGCTGGGTGTGAAGGTTGCAGATCTCTTGAGACATCTAGGTAGATTTATGTGTCGTGTTGTGGAGAAGCCAATGGTCGTAGTACGTGAAGGTTCCAGTGACACAAGTCAGGATAGGAGACAGATCTTGGATCCCAAATTTAGGCTGCTAGGTAAGAGAGTGGAGTCTAAGACCTCCATGGTAGCATTCTCTGAAATGCTTCCAGTTCCAAGCTCAGAGCCTGTTAGACCAGCAGAACTGCAGGGTTTCAATGCATGGATGAGATTATGGTGTAGGGAGGAGGGGTTTAGATTTTAAAAGGAAATGGAGAACCTTTTGGAAAAGGAACAAGGAGTCCTGTGGCACTTTTAAAGACTGACACATTTATTTATTTATTGCCTGAGCTTTCATGGGTAAAATCTCACTTCGTTGGACGCATGAAATGGAAACTACAGTATGGAAGGGAATAGCAGAGAAGGGTAAGTCACAAGGTCAGTTCAGATTTTTTCAGCAAACCAAGCAAGTTGTTTGGATTCATACAGTGTGGAAAAAAGAGGAGAAGCTGAGGAGGTTAAAAGAGGGGAAAATCACCTTTTGTAATGAGAGAGCCAGATGAGTTCCCCGTTCAGACCTGATGCAATGGTGTCAAATTTGCATATGACTTCTAACTCGGTAGTTTCCCACTGGAGTCTTGATTGGAAGTGTTTCTGTTGAGGCATCGTAACTGTCGTGTCTTTCACAGAATGTCCACGGAGGTTGAAGTGGTCCCCTCTTGGTTATTGAATGTGACCATTCCTGATATCTGATTTGTGTCCATTTATTCTTTTGCACAGAGACAGTCCAGTTTGACCAGTGTATAAGGGAAGAGGGACACTGTTGGCGCATGATGGCATAGATCACATTGGTGGATGAGCAGGTGAATGAGCCCCCGATGGAGTAGTTGGTTTGGTTAGGGTTATGATGGTGTCACTTGAGTAGATATGTGGGTACAGTTGACAACGGGGTTTGTTGCAGGGATAGGTGCCTGCCTTAGTGTTTCTGTTGTATGGTCTGTAGTTGCTGATCAGTATCTGTTTAAGGTTGGGGAGCTGCCTGTAAGTGAGGAGAGGTCTGTCTTTCAAGGCTTGGGAGAGTGAGGGATCATATTGCAGGGTAGGTTGTAGATCCTGGATGATGTGCTGGAGAGGTCTGACTTGGGGCTGTAGGTGATGACCAATGGCATTCTGTTGTTTTCCTTACTGGGCTTGTCCTGTAGTAGTTGACTTCTGGGTTCCCGTCATGGAAAAGAGGGAAACTGTACAGTGAGAATAGGCTGCACCTAAACCAAAATGGAACTGGATTACTGGCACCCAAAATTAAAAAGAGCAGTTTTTAAACTAAAGGCTGGGGGAAAGCTGACAGGTGCAGAGGAGCTTGTGGATCGACAAGACATCCCTTAAAGGAAGATCTATTAATGGAAATTCTCTAGCTCCTAGTAAGAAGAGGACAGAAGAGGATAAAATACGGGTAGGATCTGAAGAAAAACAGTCAAATGAAAAAAGATTCCCAGTTAATTACGTTATATAATGGCTGACAGCTAATAAGTGAAAATTTTCTAAGTCCTTACGTATGAATGTTAGACGTCTAAATACTAAGATGGGTGAACTTGTTTGCCTCATATTAAATGAGGATATTGTATAACAAGCGTCACAGAAACTTGGCGGAAAGAGGACAGTCAGTGGGACACAAACAAGGAGTCTGAGGCTACAAAATCTATCAAAAGAACAGAATAAGTTTTACTGGTGGGGGAGTGTCACTCTATGTGAAAGAAAGCAGAGAGTCAAATGAAATAAAAACACTTCAATGGACCAAACGGTGTCATAGAATCTCTGCGAATAGTAATTCCATGCTTGACTAATAAGAATATAACGGTATGGGCAAACTACCCACAGCCTGACTAGGCTGGTGAGAGTGACTCTGAATGCTCAAGGAGATTAGAGAGACTATAAAAATAAAAAATTCAATTAGCATGGGGGACGTCACTATCCACATATTGACTGATACATGTCACCTCAAGAGGAGACACAGAGAGAAAAGATTTTTGGCACCTCCAGTGACTGGTCCTTGGAGCTGCTAGGCCTGGACCCACAAGAGAAGAGGAAATTCTTGATTTAGTCCTAAGTGGAGCACAGGATCTGGTCCAAGATGTGAATATAGCTGAACCGCTTGGTAATAGTGACCCTAATATAATAAAATTTAACTTCCATGGTTGTGGGGACAACATCAAAGCATTGCTCCACAGTAGCATTTAATTTCAGAAAGGGGAACTACACAAAAATGAGGAAGTTAGATAAACAGAAATTAAAAGGTGCAGTGCAAAAATCAAAAATCATTCCCCTTTAGAGGTAAGAAAAATACAATTTCATGTCCAAAATCATCCCAGCACAAAAGATCCTTTTGGTCTCTTTTGGGCTATTCCTCACCTTCTCCTTTAGGCTCAGTCTTCAGCCCTATTCTGGGACCAATAGGCCGTAGGTCAAACTTCTCCACGTCTTCCTCAGGCTGGTGGGGGAGCCCAGGCCCACTCTCTGCTTTGGGTTCTGGCCCAGAGACACCATATGAAGGAGCTACTTCTGCTCCTTCCAACCTGCTGTTCCTTCCACGGATCACTTCTTACTTCCAGGCCCCGTGTGCTGCTTCCCTGAAGCCAATGCTTAACAAGCGCCTCTGGTTCTGAAGCCACTGTTGTCTTCTTAGGAACTCCCGGCTCCTTCTTTCTCTGCTGGAATGCTGACCCCTTGGGTCTGCTTCTGTGTGCCTTAGCCTCTTTCCAGGGCCTCCACGAAGATTAATTCTACTCATGGCTTCCTTCAGCCTGCTTTCCCCATGGCTTTCCAAGAGAAGGAATTCTCTGCTCATCTCTCTTCAGTGTCTCTGTCTTGGGTCCACCTCTTAGACCACCCCATAGCTTTCACTTCCTTCTTTTATGAAGAAGACCGAACTCTTCCCCAGATGGTCTAATAACAAGTCAAGCCTGACATACCCACACATGCAGCAAGGTGAACTAACTGGGTTCAGATTCCTGTTTGGGGCCATGGCTGGGGCTTGTAGGCACATTACGGAAAGACAGGAAAGAGCAGGGAAAAAAGAGAAATCATTAAAAAAGAAAAATGTCCCAGCTGCTTTCGGAGAAGAGGGGAGGGAAATGAAGCCAACTTGCCTTTGCTATGGGAAGCCAATTTTCATGAGCGAAATACTGGGGAGAGGAGTATGCTCTTGCTAAGTAGGGGCTGGGCTGTTGCAAGCTAATTCAACCTTAGCTGCAGTGCAATGGTCTGATTGCTGGCAAACCTCTGCCTCTAGCAAGGGAGGAGGAAAATCAGGCTACAGCTATTCATATTTTAAATGTTAATGCTTTCCACGATCTGGCCAATAACCAAAGGCCTTCTCTCATCAAAATGTGCTCGGATCGATGAGGTAACCATGCTGTGGGTGGGTTGCAGTTAATCCTGCTGCCTGTGGCCAAAGGTTCCTGCAAGCTAAGCCTTTCATGTTCTGAATCCTTTCTCCCCGTCCCACGTGCGCTGCCCTGCTGTCATCAAGCCGTCTCACCGGTGCCGTGATTGCACACTTCTCCCTCAACCAAAAAGTCAGCTCCGCTGTAATCAAGGCTGACAGGAAGCTGGCTTCAAGGCTTTTACTGCAGAACGCACACACCTCCCCAATTCTTACATGCTTCTTGCTGTTGGCCATAATAAACTCTGCTGGCACTTAGCAGCAGTGACTACACGTTTGGGTTGCGTGCAAGGGGGCTGATAGCTACAGGAGATAAACGGAAAATGACTATTACAGTTCCAAGCTGAGAGTTTGTTCTACGTGACTCGTGCCTGGGAAGGAATGGCACACCCTTATCTCAAAGCCTTTAGCATCCATTTAGTGGGTTACAGTTGTACCACAGAGGGACATGGGTTGGGTTTCATATCAATCACAGCACCTGCAGATATTCTGAGTGAGGCCACCTGGACACATATGGGCAGGGGGAGATGGCTGTTCTGCTCTGGTGGATTTGGCTCAGTTTGTTAGTGAGATGAAGCAAATTCATGGTTCATGTGTGCTTAGGAAAAGAGGATGAGAAAAATAAATGCAAAATTCAGTTCTTCTGCTCAGCTGCCCCTCAATAAGTTCTCCTCTCCATAGCTATGTCTGCACTTAGAAATTTAGGTCGACTTTACTGAGTTGACTTTAAGTGGACCTTATTAAGTCGACTTAGGGAGTTCACGCTGACTTACCTTGTAAGTCGACTTAGGGTGTCCACACTGGCTTAAGTCGACTTAAAACAAGGGCTTATTAAGTTGACTTAATTTTTCCTTAAGTCGACTTAAGGAAACTCCAGTGTAGACGCACCCCATGTGTCTGTCCATCATACTCAGACACAGAGCCAGAGCTGGTGGGATTTCATAAATATCATTTCAGGACCAGCTGCCATCTTCTAGAGTTGATCATTCCACGATCCCACAGTATAGATGCCAGATACAGAGTGGGGAGATTTATGGTATCTGGCATTTAGGCCACCTTGAGAGCAATAGGTAGGTTGTGAGATGTTATAAAGGTTCATCTGCCTTTCCTCTCTCCTTTTAAAGATGAGGATGACTTGCACATACACAGAGCAGCCTTGTTTCAGAAGGATCCCACGCCACATTGCAAAATCTTTCCCACATTAATCCCTGTTTGTAGGAACCTTGTGGCTCACCTCTGAAACCCAGCCCTCTCTGGGGTGAGGCATGGCAGCTATACAAGAGCTCACTGTAAATCCGATGCAAGAGATTGGGACAGGTAGTGAAGAATAGCTTTTTCACTTGAAATGGCGGGAGGAATTTGAGGAGCAGAGTGCCGTGAAGAGGTTGGAAACTGAATGAGGCTCAAGATGAATGCCTACACTCAGCTGAAAAGCTCTTTGATCTCTCACAGGTGGTCAGAGCTGCCATTTTGCAGCTCATCTGAAGGAAAGCCTGGGATCTTTTATCTTTTGGGATCTTTTAGAGTGTCTCCTAGTAAATCACTGACTCCACGTACACTCAGAGGTCTTCTGCTGGTCTTTTTCGTACCTATGTGTTAGTTTGTCTTATAACCTCTATTGTGGACACGTGGCTTGGGGTGTCCCGTGGCCCCTAGGTGGCTCAACATTGCATTCTTTAGCCAGTGTCTGACCACTCGCCAGACAATGAGCTGATGGAATGTAACTCAACTGATAGTTCCCTTATGATTATTATTTATTGTTATGTATTTGAGGCTGTAGGCATACCGAGCTCTCTATGATAATGTTCCTGACCTCCCTGCCTATTTCAGGCAGTTGCAATGCATGGGAAAACAATTCAGGGTCAGGAACAAGCGGAGACACTATCAGTGGGGGTTCAACTCTGGAAGCACAAGAAGTGTGGAGCTGTTCCAAAGACAGAGGGTTGTGAGCGGTTAGCACTGTGAAAAATACCCACTTCCATCTGAAGGCTAGGCACTCCCAGAGACAGCCTAATTTGTTATCTGTTAAAACGGTGGTGCCCTCTTCCTAGGAATGAAGACAATGTGTGTGTGTCTGGGCAGCCACAGCTGGGCTTGGGTGCTGCTTTGCTCCTATGTTATGCTCAGGGCTGTTGCAGATCTTTCCCCTATAGCCCCACTCCTTTCTGTGCCCCTGGCAGGATCCAGCCTTTTGATTTTGAATGAAACATGGGCTCCCGTGTGCATAAGGTATGTCTAAAAATGGGGCTTAGGGTCTTTTGAAATGCTGACCATGTATCAGGCCTCTGGATGGTAGAAAAGTATCAATAAATCTATTTACAAGGCACTCAGGCACTATGGTGATGGATAGGTTATCCAGTGGTTCTCAACCTTTTGCGGGTCACGACACCCCAGTCCACCCCAACTAGGTCGAATCCAACCATTTCCCTGGCTCTCCGGGACACACTTACAGCTGTGTGGCGACGCAGTAATGTGTCCTGACACAGTGGTTGAGAACTGCTGGGTTATCCAAACCTTTGTGGCTAGCTGGCTTTGTGCTCATTATTCAGTGTCATTCATTTTAAGGGCAAAAGGGGCCATTATGATAATCAAGATCAAATGGCTTGAAGCAGCTGTCGTCAGCCAAAGCCAAGCAGGAAATAAGATGCAAATTTTTAGCAGAAAGAGTAATTAGCCATGGGAACATACGCAATTGATGTTCTGATCCTTGGAGTCTTTAAATCCTAACTGAACGTCTTTCTAAGGGAATGTCTACACGGCATGTGGGAGAGAGCTCCCCATCTGGAGTAGACACACCCACGCTAGCTAGCCTGCTAACAGCAGCTATGTCCCCAGGGGAGGATGAGCAGTGGCCAGGGCTAGCCACCTGGATACATACCCAGAGGATGGAGGTTGTGTTGTACTCGGGTTTGGTTGCCCTTCAAAAGGGGGAGGGGAAGCTGGATGCATCTCCTTCCTCTGGATTCCCCCACAAGTAGATGGACCCATTGCACCCTTCGTCTAAGTCTGCTGACTTCAACAGAATTGCCACAGGTTGGAATTACTCCACCGACCCGAGACCACGTCTGGTGCTCATTTGGTACAATGGTGTCGTACCGGAACCAAATTGTCCCCCTTGGTCTCTTCTCTGGGATATTTTTCCCCCCAGCTATCTCTAAAGTACTGGGCGCTGGCCAGATTTCTAATGTTCTACGGCAAAACCAGAGGGTCGAATTCTGAACTGACTTCCATGCTGTACAAGCTCAATGATGAAGTTGTGGAGAGGGTGGAATTCTCCTCTGTTTTCTTAGCTGTCATCTTCTCCAATTTACTTCATCCATAGCAAGATGTTCTTTTCAGCCTGTGGATTCCCATCCCTTCAAGCCGCTGCTGAGGGCCCCTCCATTTACTGTTTTGTTTCCCTTCTTATATTTTGTCTTGTGCTGTTGGAGTTCAGGTTTCATAATCCCTTCTCTAACAGACAGAGTGTCAATCACCTCTCTGCCCTGACCTGCTGCTGCAGAATCTGGAGTTTTATTCATTTTCATTCAATGAAACAGGAGCAGAAACTAAACATGTCACGTGAAGACTTCTAGCTTGAGTTTGCTGTCCATCATCTTTATAAAACAATATCCTCATCGTTCCATTCTTTGACCTTCTCTTCTGAAAGAAGATCTCTTTCCTAATATGAAGACACTGTGCCGAGCGCAGCTGTTTCTTTCATTTTCACTTGATGTATCATTACAGTATAGCTTGCTTCAATGCCACTTAAAGAATGCACCTGTTTCTAGACCCTTCAGGGTTGTTTCCAGATGGATGACTTTGGGTGAAACTGATCCCAGTTTCTTCATTTGGAAAAAAAAATAACAACATTGATGTTGCTGGAAGATGCCTGATGTTCGACGGACATCCTTGGAGATGAAGATCCTTATTCACAGACCAGACAAGAAGATTCAAGAACAACAACCCTTTCCCCTGATCTAGAGAGGCAGCCCCTAGAAAGAAGAGACAGGCCATATGCCTCAGCTTCCCTGATGGGGACTCCTATGATTTAAACTGAGAACCGCTCTTCACAATTCTTTTAATGCATTGATAATCATTGGTGACAAATTTCAGTCACTCCCAATATGGCCTAAATTCAGACCAGTGACCTAGTGGTGAAAGGATCCAGAGTGAATTATTAACCTCTCACATTTCTTCATTTGAAAATCAGCCATACATTTAAAACACAGGTTCTCCAGGTGAAGAGCGACTTCTTGGAAAATCTTCCTGTCCCAGGCTCTTTCGCCTGTTGCACCTACTGTATTGATTTTACATCTTAGCTGATAAAATCCATCTGCTACTGGAGAGGCAGATCCTTCACTGGGGCAGTTCATCCCAGCACCACGGCTCCACCTGCTCATTAGAAAGTGGCTTTTTTCATATGTCTACCCACCACAATACATATAGTATTGACTTGGAGTTTTCTGCCTTGCCCTTCAGACCTTGCTCCTCATCCACCTGAGCCTATGTGCAAAATCCCTCGAGTCCTTCTCCCAGGTATTAATGGACACTGCTATTGTTTTATCATGCTTCATCCACTTCACACCACTTCTTCTATTTTCCAGGCTACATGAATGCAGCACCATTAGCTCTTCTTTTCATGGCATCAGCTCTGCATTCTTGATCAATTGGCTTCCAGAGCCAGTGCTCCTAAATCGCAAGCAGCAATCAAAGTTACCCGGACCCAATGAAATGACATTGCTTTATGTGACTCTTTTGATGTGGACAGGAGCCTTCAGGCAGGATACGGGTGGGTACAGTGTCAGAATCAAAGGAGACAAGAAGTTCTCTAAATTCTGTATAGCCCTATTCACATCAATGGCAAAATTCCCACTGATTGCGGCAGAGGAAGGTTGGACCGTATATACAGTGATTGCTTCCTTAACAACACCATTGTTCCTCGTCTCTCATGGTTCTGCATACCTTCAACTCCTCAGCAAACCAGTGAAAGTTGAGGGTGCTCGGTTCCTTGCAGAAATGGGCCCCAATTTATTTTCCCCGATGTATTCCTCTTTGGGTGTTACATTTCAATTGACAGCTGGGACCGAGCTTCTGGCTCTACGGATTGTCATGTTCACCTACTGCATTGCCAGCATGTGTCTAGACATGAGGCCTCAAGACATTTACACCTGGCCATGTCTCTACAATCAGCAGAGCTGGAGCAAACTGTAGCACACAGGAGCCTTGGGTGAAGAAGATGAGTGCTTTTCACAGCTCACCTGCTCTTGGCTGTGCGGGTCCTGTACTGAGATCCCTGGGGAATGACTCTGTGACGCTGAGCTAATCCATACTCAAATCACCACCAGAGCCAAATTAGCTGGGAGGAAAAATTTAATCTGAAAATGTGAATGATAATTGGGAATTGTTTATGAACACTCTACTTGGTGTCCAAAAAGCAGAATGAGGCCGTATTGGTTAAAAAACTGGTCTGGTTTTAGCAAGGAAGTGAATTAAGTTATTAAACTTAATTATTTAAGTTATTATTAAAAGTTAAAAGTGAAGTTATTAAAAAAATGTAATAATATATTACAAATGGAAGAAAAGGGGATTTGAAACTAATGCATATAAATCAGAAACTAGGAACTGAAGAAAATTGATAAGGGAAGTAAAGGAACACAAGGAGAAATCTATGGCCAGCTCAAGACAATAAGAAGGAGAGTTTTTTAAAGTATATTAGGAATGAAAATAATCCCAACAATGTTATTGGTCCATTATTGGATTGAAATGGTAGAATTAATAAGGCAGAAAAAGGTAGATGTTCACTCAATATTTTTTTTTCTGTCTTTGGAGAAAATAGAGATGTAGTCATACACATGATAACACTCTTTCCATTCCACTAATATTTCAGGAAGATGTTAAACAGCAGCTCCTAAAGTCAGACATTTTTAAATCAACAAGTCTAGATAACTTTCTTCCAAGAATTTTAAAAGAGCTGCCTGAGGGAATCAATCGATCATTAACATTGATTTTGTATAATCCCTGGAGCAATGGGGAAATTTTAGAAGGTTGGAGGAAATCTGATGATAAGCCAATAATTAGAAAGGGTAAACAGAATGACCAGGGTAATTATGGGCTTGGCAGTCAGACATTGGTCCTGAGCAAGATAATGGAGCAGCTGATTTGGGATTTGATTAATAAAGAGTTAAAGGAAGGTAATATCATCAGCGCTAATCAACATTGGTTTTGAGAAAATAGATCCTGTCCAACTAACTTGATATCTGTTTTGATGAGATTACAAATTTGATTGATAAAGGCTATAGTGTTGATGTAACATACTTACATTTCTGTAAGGCATTTGGCTTAGTACCACATGACATTTTGATTAAAAAACTAGAAAGATAAAAAGATTAACACATTAAGTGGATGGAACGTGACTGTAAATGGGGAATCATCACTGGACGGGTATGGTTCTACTCAGGTCTGCAGGGACTAGACTTTGATCCTGATTTATTTAATATTTTTATTAATAACTTGGAAGAAAACCTAAAATCATCTGATAAAGTTTGCAGATGACACAAAAATTGGGGGAATGATAAATAATGAAAAGGACGGGTCACTGATACAGAGCAATTTGGATCACTTGAGCATTTGGGCACAAAAAAACCAATATGTATTTTAATATGGCTAAATGGAAAAGTATGCATGTAGGCAAAAAGAATGCAGATTATAATTACAAGATAGGGGAAACAGGGTCTCAGAAAAAACATGAGAGGTCATGGTGAATAATCAGAGAAACATGAGCTCCCACTGTGACCTTCTGGCCAAAAGGGCTGATGTGATCCCAGGATGCAGAAATGGGGGAATCTCAGGTAGGAGTAGAGAGGTTATTTTACCTCTGCTTGGCTCTGGCGCAACCGCTGCTGGAATCTTATATCCATTTCTGGTGCCTACAATTGCAGAGGAGTCAGGGAAGAGCCATGGGAGTGATTGAAGGGTTAGAGGAAAGAAGCCCTCCAGCAATAGAGTGGAAAGCTCAAGTTCTTTAGTTTAACAAAAAGAAGGTTAAGGGGCAACTTGATCAATCTATAGGTACCTACGAGGGGAGCAAATATTTAATAACGGGCTCTTCAGTCTAGCAAAGGAAGTCTAACATGATCCCATAGCTGGAATTTGAAACCAGACATTTTTAACAGTGAGAGTAACCAGCCATTGGAACAATTTAGCCCAAGGCCATGGTGGATTCTCCAACACTGACAATTTTTAAATCAAGATTAGAAGTTTTTCTAAAAAACCTGCTCTAGGAATAATTTGGGAGGCAGTTCTCTAGACTGTGTGTGTGTATGTAGAGGGAGGGGCGGGGGAAGGGGGGACAGAACAGATGATCACAGTGGTCCCTTCTGACTTTGAAATCAGTGAATGCGGTGATATATTGCCCCAGGAATCTGATTGCAATTATTGTGAATCAAAAGAGTATTAAATCATAATATTGGCAGCAAGAGATTTGCTTCAATTGCAAAAAAAAATGTAATGGGCTTCCTTTAAGATTAAGCTACTTATGAAGAACAGATTTTTCACTGGCAATATGGAATCAAGCCGCGCGGAAGGTCTGGCTTTGGAAGAGTCCTGACTGATGTTATTATGGGCGTGCTTTTGAATCCCTTGCACAGCTAGCTAAGTTGGAACACGTTTCAGCCACTCTCCCTCTTTATGTAAGAATGTTATTATTTGTAATATGGGTGAATTTTAAAAATATATAGTTATTTATTTATATATATTTGCTGTTTTCTGGCACTCTGTGAACTGATAGCTGGTGACATCACTTTTCAGGAAGGAGTTAGCTTTCACCACCCTTTCTCCATGGGGAGCTGAATGGAATCTGACCCCTGTGCCCTTACTCTGCTGTTTTTAGCTGTTCTGTTTGCTTTAGAGGGACAAGAGGTTTAGAGAAGAGCATTATGTGAGGTTCTTTAAATGATGTGTCTCTTAATCCATAGATATGGTGCTCGAAGGTGGCATTCAAGAATATATAGCATAGTTCCTGGGTTTTTTTAGGACTGATACAACAGATTGATGTTCCTGTGCACTATGAATGTCATCCTCTGGCAGCTCTCAACATGGTGTCAGAAGTAAAAGAGTTTGCACTGCTCTCCGGTGGTAAGACAAGGTAATCACCTCTCTTTAGAAGTTGCTGCATATCAGGTGTTGGGTAGGAGAAGGGGGTTGTGTGACTTGGGCATTTGTGCAACTGGCAATGTACCAAGACCACCAAACCTTGACACATAATCCACTGAATGATGGCCAGATGGTCATGACAAAAACGGGCACAAACTGGAAAGCTGGGATCTGATTGTCAGGCCAAATTCGCCAGTGGATTAAATCAGTATAAACCCACTGCAGTCCATGAAGCTATGCCAATTGATGTAACCCTTGAATTTGGGAAGATGATTGGTCAGGATTTTGGCCCAGACTTATCTCTGATCATGATTTTTGTTTGTCTGTCTGTCTCATTTCAGGGATATCTGAACACCAGTCTAGCTGTGATTGACTCAAGGAATCTGGGATGAATTTTTTTTCTCATTACCACAGGTGATTTGACCTCACCTTCCTCTAATATGCTATTTCCCAGTGTTTGAATCCTAACATCTATTTTGATTTGCTGTTACAGTCTGACCTAATCCTATATCATACACTTCTCTGCATTTAATTTCCTCCCATTCTGTAAGTTTCCAATCTTCAAAGCATCTGACGAAGTGGGATTTTCTCCCACAAAAGCTCATGCGATAAATAAATCTGTTAGTCTTTAAAACAGTACTCTGTTTGTAGAGCTGAAATAGTTTTCTAGCCATTATGAACCTCCTGAGCCACTGAGTCCTCCAGAGTTTGATTCTCATACAGAAAAACAAAAGATTGTACAAAGGCAACAGAAATGAGGTAGCTAATGGGAACGAGATCATGAAAGTAGAAATTACCATACCTAAGGTAGAAGACAAATTTGAGCTGCTGGATGGGACTAAATTGGGTGGCCTGGATAATCTCCACCTGAGGATATTAAAGGAACTGGCTCATGAAATTGCCAGCCCATTTGCAAAGATTTTTAATGAATCTGTAAACTCGGGGGTTGTACCATATGACTGTAGAATCGCTAATATAGTTCCTATTTTCAAGAAAGGGAATAAAAATGATCTGGGTAACTACAGGCATGTTAGTTTGACCTCGGTAGTATGCAAGGTCTTGGAGAAAATTTTGAAGGAGAAAGTATTTAAGGCTATAGAGGATAACGGTAACTGGGATAAAATACAACATGGCTTTACAAAATGTAGATTGTGCCAGACTAACCTTATCTCCTTTTTTTGGAGGATAACAGATTTTTTAGACAAAGGGAAAGTGGTGGACTTAATTTACTTAGATTTCAGCAAGGCATTTGATACAGTTCTACATAGGGAGTTATTAGTTAAGTTACAGAAGTTGGGGATTAATATGAATATAGTCAGGTGGATAAGGAACTGGTTAAAAGGGAGACTACAGCGGGTCAGACTGAAGGGTGAACTGTCAAGCTGGAGGGAGGTTACCAGCGGAGTCCCTCAGGGATCTGTCTTGGGACCCGATCTTATTTAACCTTTTTGTTACTGACCTTGGCACAAAAAGCAGGAATGTGCTAATTAAGTTTGCAGATGACACCAAGTTGGGAGGTGTTGCCAATACAGAGAAGGATCAGGATACCATACAGAAAGATCTGGTTGACCTCGTAAACTAGAGTATCAGGAATAGGATGAAATTTAATAATGGGAAATGCAAGATCATGCATTTAGGGAAAAATACCAAGCATTTTTCCTATAAGTTGGGGACGCATCAGTTGGAACGGACTGAGGAGGAGAAGGATCTGGGAGTACTGGTTGATCATAGGATGACTATGAGCCGCCAACATGATGTGGCCGTGAAAAAAGTTAATGTGGTTCAAGGATGTATCAGGAGAGGGATTTCAAATAGAGACAGGGAGGTGTTAGTGCCGCTGTACAAGGAACTGGTGAGACCCCATCTGGAATATTGTGTGCAGTTCTGGTCCCCCATGTTTAAAAAGGATGAATTCAAACTGAAACAGGTGCAGAGAAGGGCTATAAGGATGGTCTGTGGAGTGGAAAACCTCCCTTATGAGAGGAGACTCAAGGCGCTTGGCTTGTTTAGTCTAACCAAAAGAAGGATGAGGGTTGATATGATTGTTCTCTATAAATATATCAGAGGGATAAATATCAGGGAGGGAGAGGAATTATTTGTGTACTGCACTAATATGGATGCAAGAACAGATGGTTACAAACTGTCCTTCAGGAAATTTAGGCTTGAAATTAGATGCAGGTTTCTAACCATTAGAAGAGTAAAGTTCTGGAACAGCCTTCCAAGGGGAGATGTGGGGGCAAAAAACATAACTGTTTTCAAAATTGAGCTTGAAAAGTTTATGGAGGGGATGGTATGATGGGATAGCCTATTTTGGAAATTGACTGATCTTTGACTATTGGTGGTAGATATGCAAGTGGCCTACGAAGAGAGAGTACGTGGGGTGGGTTCTGAGTTATTAAAGAAAATTCTTTCTTGGGTAACTGGCTGTTGAGACTTGCCCATGTGCTCAGGGTTTAACTGATCGCCATATTTGGGGTCGGGAAGGAATTTTCCCCCAGGGCTGATTGGCTAGGGCTCTGGGTTTTTTTTTCCACCATCCTTTGTAGCACAGGGCATGGCTCACTTGCTGGTGAATTCTCTGTATCATAAAGTCCTTAAATTATGATTTGAGGAGGTAAATAACTCAGTCATAGGTTGGAGGCTTATTGCTGGAGTGGGTGGGTGAGGTTTTGAGGCCTGCATTGTGCAGGAAGTCAGATTAGATGATCATACTGGTCCCTTCTGACCTTAGAGTCTATGGCTATGTCTACACTAGAAAAAGTTAGGTTGACTTTAAGTCGACTTAAAATCAACCTTAAGTCGACTTAACCAAGTGGTGTCCATGGACGTGGACTAAGTCCACTTTGTTAAGTCGACCTAATGGCCTTTAGGTCGACTTAACAAAGTGGACTTAAATGTCCATACTGGGCTTAGGTCGACCTAAAGAAGGGTTAAGTCGACCTAATGGGTGGTTCTTGGTAAGTAGACTTAAGCTTTCATTAAGTTGACTTAAGGAATTTCTTAAGCTGACTTAATGAAAGCCTGGTGTGGACGCGGCTTTGTTTAAATCAACTTAAGCTGCCTTAAGTCGTCTTAAACTGCCAGTGTAGACATAGCCTATGAGTCTATGAGGTGAGGATCAGAGGATATGACTTGTATTGTTATGAACTATTTGTACTCTGGTAGTACCAAGGCTCCCCAGTCATAAACCAAGACCCCATGTCCCAGGTGCTGTGCAAACACAGAATAAAGACGGGCCCTGCCCCAGGTATCTTTAAAGTCCAGAGAGAAATAGGTTAGGTTTTGGTTTGGAAATGACAGTGCTGGGTATGCATTGAGTAGAATTTGTAAGAGAACCCAAGGAAGCTAAATTTCCAGTGGAGGTGCACTGGGGTGAATTAGTAAAGAGACTAATTGCTCATTGGTTTGAATATCTCACCAGTAAACAAAAGAAAGAAGGGTTGTTTGTGATCTAAGAGAACGAAACGGCAAGGAGTCCTGACTTGAAGGTAATGAAGAAAACCTTCGGTGCCACGGGATAATGGTAAAAAATTGCAAGAAGAGTCACTTTCTTCTAACACTGAACAAGGGACTTGGTTAGAAAAAGGAAAACAGTGCTATCCTTAAAGTATTTTGCCCTCTCTTTTTCACTGCAGATCTTCTGCCTAACTTCCTCTGTTGCCTTCTGCTACTGTTCTGAGCAAACAGCACACAGATCCTCCCACAGGTTCGTAGGTCCCCATGCTCTGAACTATGGATATGGGCTATTCTAAGCGGATGTGGCCATGTTATGTGCCTTGTTTGACAACATGGTGATATTTCTTGATGCTGCATACATGCAGGGCACATTTGCCAGGCTTTGTGACTGGAACCTGAGGTCATCCCCAACTGCTTTTGCATTCAGTCCCACCTGGTGCTATTATGGAATTGGAGCTCTTCGAGATGTAAAGGACCTATTCAGTCACCCAACACCTGCTTCCTTTGGAGGAGTCACTGTGGGCCACTAGCTAGGCTGAAAGTGAGAAAATCTAGGCTCTCTCCCTGGCTCACCCAACGTCACACAGGAATTTAGTGCTAAAGTTGCTCCGTCTTTCTGCCTCTGTTTCCTCTCCTACTTCTTTGTCTCTTGTGATACACTGTGGGCTCTTCGGTGCACAGACCATCTGGCCCTCGCTGTATATTTGTACAGTTCCTAGCACAATGGGGTTCTGATCTCAGTTGGGGCCTCTAGGCAGCACTGAAATAGAATAATTCTTAATAAGTAGAGTGGCCAACAACTCTGTGAGTGCTTTACACAGCCTCAGCAATGAATATCCTAAGCAACGGAGCTTTCCTGGAGGCTGAGTGGAAGTCGTTCTGAATGTAATGAAAATATCCAGGTGAAGTCACATGGACTCTAATGCTGTTGGCGCTGTGGGTAGCTGTCACGGAAGCATGGCCCAGTGGTTATGGTGGTGGTCTCAAACATGGGAAACCAGGACCCAGTGTCTTACTCTGCCACCGGCTTCCTTAGTGACTTTGGGCAAGTCATTTAAGGCTACATTTTTCAAGGTATTAAGGTGCCTAAATCCCTTTTAAACTGTGGCCCTTAATTTCTCCGGGCGGCCCTCATTCCACATCTGCAAAACAAAGTTATAGCACTTTCTTTCCACCCTGGGTTTGGAGGGTAAACATATTAAAGTCTGGGTGGTGCTCAGAGGCTGTGATGATGGGGACCATCAGAGCACCTGAGATAGAATTTATTCCGTCTCTATCAGAAGTTTCATACTGGGACTCCCAGTGTAAGGGGAACTGTCACATGGGCGCAGACTGAGTCTCCATGCCATCTGTTATCCTGTATCAGAAAGTGGCCAGTGCTCAACACTCTACAGGACACTGCCCCACTCCCTTTACTCAACAGCATAATTCACATGTTCCCTGAGGCAATACTACACTGAGCAGGGCTATTCCTTCCTGACCCCAGTGGCTTGTATCCTGAAGCCTGAGGATGGGTGGCGCTTGGAGATGTGTTCATGGTTGGTATAACTGCTGCTCAATGCTGATGCTTTTAGCAGCTAATGGGTAGTTGACCAGTTACCCTCGGATCTCTCCGAGTCAGATATATTTTATTCTCTCTCAGTGTGAGGAGCCCCACTTCATCTCAAAGGGCGAAGTCAGCAGTGGTGCTTCTTTTTACTGGTGTTTTTATAAGAGAGAGGAGACGAGCCCAGAAGGGATTTATTAGCCCCAGGGGATGTGTATACATCTGCTAGATATTATTAAGCTATCTTTTACGAGTGGATTTCCCTTAAAGACCATAAAAGGATGACATTCAGCTTGCTCCTTTGGGCCTGCAGGGGTCTGGAAGCGCTGCAGAGGAGAGAGCGTTTGTGTGTCGTGGTGTTTTCAGTAATGTCCTACGTGGCTGATGGAGGAGCAGAACCAAATGTGCTCCTTTCTGTCCTGGTCTCAGCTTTCTAATTGCAGATGCTGAGAGACAGAGAAGAAAGAGAGACAAAGAGCTCATGCGCCAGCTCACCAAGACTTTAAGCAGCCACAGAATTTCAGTCCTTTTACTTTTTGATTCACAAATTCCAAGACCAGAATGGACCACTGTGATCAACTAGCCTGGTCCGGGCATAACATTGGCCAGAGAATTTCTCCAAGATATTTCCTAGAGCAGGCCTTTTAGAAACAAAACATTCAATCCTGATTGAAAAATTGCCAGTGACAGCAAATCCACCCTGACTCTTGGTAAACTGTTCTAATGGGCACCGTAAGTCAATACGACTTGTACTTCTGGACCATGTTGGCTTTTTTTGCGAAAATCTCTCTCCTAGAGCATGGCATCTTTTGTGCATTTAATAGAGTGGATCAAAAGTATCTCAGAGACTCCCTGACTCTAGAGGTTTGGTAATATTCAAGGAGACTTTTTCTTGAACAATTTTAGTTTTGATGAATCAGCATTTCTGACAAAAAAAAGTTTTGAAATGTTTGACATTTTTGAATCAAGGAAGTTTTGTTTTTTTGAGTCAAAACAAATTTTTCTTTGGAAATGTTAGTAAATTCCGAGAAAAAAAAATGTTTCAAAAAGTCAACATTGAAACAAAACATTTTGAAATTAATTATATAATTTTACATTAGTTAATTAAAAACATTAACATTAAGCAAGGACTAAGGGGAAATATAATAGATACAATTATGAATGGTGTGGAGAAAGTGAAAAGGGCAGTGCCATTTACCCCTATACGTAACATAAGAACCAAGGGTCACCTAATTAAATTAATAGGCAGTAGGTTTAAAACAAACATAAGGAAGTGCTTTTTCACAAAACACACAGTAAACCTGTGGAACTCTTTGCCAGTGGATCTTGTGAAGGCCAAAATGATAAATGAGTTAAAAAAAAGAATGAGATAAGATTATGGAGGACAGGTCAATTAATGGCCATTAGCCAAAATGGTCAGGGATGCAATCCCATGGTCCAATGCCAGAATTATCTGGCACTGGCCAGTGTCAGAGACAGAACCATTGCTCTGCCCCAGTATGGCCATTCTTCTCTTGACTGACCCCAACCAAACTTTTTTTGATTTGTCACTTCACAAGAGTTTTCAAGATTTTGACTTTTTGTGCTGATTGGGGATGGACTTTTTCCCCAAACTCTTGAAAATTACCAAGGAATCCAGAAACCATTTTCTAGTCTACCCTGATTTATTCTTTATGATCAGACAAAACCACTGCAGACTACAGGTAAGGCCAGATTAAGACCCTTGTGGGTCCAGGGCTATAAGATTTTGTGGGGTCCCTGGCCGGCCATCAGCCACCCTGGGGCAGGAGTGTGGAGTTTCTGGCACCCAAGGGGCCATACTCACATTGACACCCCCCCACATTGGCGGCAGCACACGATGGGAGGGATCTATGGGCCCATGTCCCACTGTCGCCCTCCGGCAGAGTCGGGGAGAGTCTGTGGGCTCATGTCCCACGCTCCTCCCTCTGGCAGAGGCAGCACCCATGGGGTTGGGGAGAGTCTGTGGACCTATGACCCACTCTCCCCCTGCTGTGGGGGCCGCGAGGGAGCTGTGACAGGCTTTCCGTGGGTCCCTATCTATGCCCAGGTCAGGGTTGGAGGACACCCTGGGTGTCTGTGAGCTGAGACAGCCTGGACAGTGGGGTTCCTGCTCTCCCATTCTCCCTCCAACCTCCCCACCCCTTCCCACACCACAGTCCCTCAGAGTCTCCCCTACTCACATCCACCTCTGCTCCAGCCTCCTTCGCCAGCCCCCAACCTCCCTGTCCCCTGATTCCCCTGCATCGGCTTATCCCCCCTCCAGCCACCTCTGCCCCCTGCCTATCCTGTCTGTAAGGATGTAAGCAAGGTTAGGAATCTGAGAGCCTCTCTTGCTTA